>JACEGR010001394.1:0-170826 GCA_014170235.1 Listronotus bonariensis | reverse complement strand
ATGGCTCTGCTGCAGAGGCAATTCGCCAGCTCTATTTGTTAGAGACCCCAATATTGTCTGGCTCTAAACCATGTTGAAGTCCCAGATTTGCTACGATTATAAATCTTATATCATGACTAAAACATATGTATGTAGTGCTGTGAATGATATGTATTATTTAGCTTTCAGATGCCGATACTTTGTAATGAGGTTTTGAGTTAGTTAATACAATAGATACATAGGGTGAAAAACATGCACAAGGGGACATATACATAAAAAGAACCTTTTTTTTGTTTTTAAGGGTAGTAAAGCATTGGAGGAGTTTACAGTTTTATCGTGTTGATAGCAAGGAACTTTATCAAAACGTTAATCGACTCCTGTTTTAGATTGCTCAATATGGTGTGAATTGAGATTGGTAAAGTGTATCTCATTAAATTAAATTTTTGTACAAGTCAAAGTTAGGGATCACGTTAATGTGGCATTCGAAAAATATGTGATTTAGATCTTCAACCTGTCCGCACTCACAATAGGGGTCATTTTTTAAATGTATTTTATAAAGATGTTGTCCCGTTAGGCAATGACCTGTCCGCATTCTTATGATTGTGGTTAGATGTCTCCGATCTTTACATTGTAGATCAGAGAACCAATTTCTTTTTGGGAAGAAGGATTGAACTTTACTATATGTATAGTTTTTTGCAGCCAATAAATTTCGCCAAGAACTTTCAAAATGGCTTTTAATGTTTTTAAATATCTCAGGTAAAAAGTCTCTTGCGTCCAAGGAAATATTCATAGGAACATTTAGGTCTTTTCCTATTTTTGCCAATGTGTCTGCCTCTTCATTACCTAAAATGCCGGCATGTCCTGGTTTCCAGCATAAAGTAAAATTGAATCCGTTCTGATTCGCTAGGTATATCAATCTTTTAGTTTTGAAAGACCAATAGTCAGTCCTGGATGGTGTTAAAAAGGTTGCCTTTCAATTTTGTAATTGCACTGTAAGAGTCTGAAAAATTATTACATTTTTCAATTGTTTATTGATGGCCGTTTTTACCGCTTGATGAATGGCAATTGTTTCCGCTATATTTATGCAAATTTCACCTGGCAATCTCGAGGATAATCTATAGTTAATATTAGGAATATTAATGCCAAATCCCACCCTGTGGTTTCTATTTACGGCATCTATAGCAAATATTCTAAAACAGATATTAGGTAAGGAAAGGACTTTTCTTTTGCATCGTTGGACAGGGCCACAGTTCGTTTATTAACTTTAAGAAGGAGCGACATCAGCGGGTGTTTTTCAAAGTGAATTATTTTTTAGATGAATTTCACGGCCAGAATCTTCCATTGAGTTTCGAGGTCCATCTCACCAGCGTCGGCCAAGATGGCCAGGTGCGGTGTGGACCTCATGCATCCTAGACATACTCTTAATCCTTCATAGAATACGGACATTAATTTTTTCATGCATTTTTCTGAAATAGGTTTTAGTAATATTGCTCCATAGTCTAAATGCGATCTGACCAGGGCACGAAATGGTGTTATCAGTGTCTTCGGGTCTGCCCCCACCAAACTCTGCAAACTGCCCTTAATACATTGATGTTTCTCTTTACCTTAGTAATGACATGTTCAACATGAGGGTCCCCTTTTAGATTTTGTTGAAAAATCACTCCTAAAAATTTTACCTGCTTTTTGAAAGGTATATGTGAATTAAAGATTTTTATTGGTGGAGGTATACTTCGTTTTTTTCCCTTGGTAAACCATACTGCTTCACACTTGTCCACAGACAGGGACAAGCCATGGGCTTCCAGCCATTTTTGAGCCTTTTCCGGGTGTGTGTTGATTTTTCTTGCTATGGCGTCTGTGTCGTCTCCTTTTATAAATATCACCAAGTAGTCTGCGTATCCCAGTACCTCGACCTCAGCCTTAAATATCTTAAAAAATTCCAGCATGTATATATTAAATAATATTGTGCTTAATGGGGAGCCCTGGGGTAGGCCTTTTGTGGCCAGTCTGGGTCCTAAAAAGTCTCCGCTGTTACCTCTTGTATAGATAAGTCTGTTAGATATGATTAAAAAAATAATATTATTAAGTATGTGGGGAGATCAAGCATATTAAGTTTTTCGTACAGTTTGTAGATGTTACCATTGTCATAAGCTGCCTTGATGTCCAAAAATACTGCCAATACCGATTGTGACGTCTGAAAAGCATCAAGTATATTGGTGTGTAGTGTGACCAAATTTTCGATCGTGCCCCTTCTTTTTCTGAAACCTATCTGTCTAATATCCAATAGATTTTTATGTTCTAGGTGCCAGTCTAAGCGGTTTTTTATTAATATTTCCAGGGTTTTGAGGGGGCCAGAGGACAGTACAATTGACCTGTAGCTCTCAGGCAGAGTGGGGTTTTTATCTGGTTTAAAAATATTTATAATATTAAATTTTTTCCAATCTGGAGGGAGGGTTCCTCCCCTTAGACACTCATTGTATATGCTTAATAGAATTTGTTGAGCTTTAAAGGGTATGTTTTGCAGCATAGGATATGATATATCATCAATTCCTGGAGCTGAGTTCGTTTTCCTTTCCAAAGCCGCATCTAGTTTATGTATAGAGAAGAGTGTAACTTCCTCATAGCTCTGTATCAGACGGAAGTCCGGATTAATTTATATTGATGACATGTTGGACAGTATTTCATTTTTCATTTCATCGGATATTGGCTGATTCGGTAGATATATTTTGTGGTTCGCGAACTTTTTTAGTTTGTTCCAGACATATTTAGTGCTGGTCTCCCTATTTAGGGATTCACAAAGCTTAATGAATTGGTCTTTTTATTTTTCCTGGGAAATCTTGTTGTTTGAGCCGAGACTCGTTTGGCCTGGATAAATTTTTCGATAGTAGGGTATTCTTTAAATTGTTGGATTGCATTTTTTTCCTATCTACCCATTCTGAGCACTCTTCGTCCCACCATGGGTTCGTCGTTACTTCCTAAATACCGACCTTTTGTATGGGATTGATTCCTCAGCAGCTTGTGTGATTAAATTTTTAAAGTAATTGTAGTTACTTTCTCCCTCTTTTCGTTATTTAGGTATACTATTTTGTCCCTATAGTCATCCCAATCGGCCCTGTTTATGTTTCTTATCCTATACTTGGCAGCAATGTGTTTAATTTTGTAGGATTCCGGGAATGTTATTTTGAGGTAGCATGGAAAGTGGTTGCTATTCCCACTGTCCCCATGAACGCCCCAAACCGAATACAGTGCCAGGTTGTCACTTACCATGGCCAAGTCCACCGCACTTACATTTTTTGTACATTGAAAGAGAGTAGAAGTTCCGTCATTCATCAAGGTTAATTCTTTTTCAAATAAAAAATCGCTAATTATTTTACCTCCCTCAGAGGGTGGTGAGAGTTGAAACCGCCTATGATAATCAATTTGTCTTTAGGAATATCATTCAACATCTATTCCAAAAAATTACCAGTTATAGCATTATTATTTCTAACATAGATATTTATTATATAGATCTTGTCAATTTTTACTATGATATATTGTATTTGTTCTGAATTGTAAGTTTTAATTACATTAAATAAAAATGGTTTCCTGATACAGGTGGCTACGCCTCCATAGCCATCTGTCCTATCCTGCCTAACAATATTAAAATTTTTAATAGAAAACTTTTTCATTTAAAGCTATGATATCTGGGTCTTCCGAGCTTATTATATTAATTAAGTTATCCCTATTTGAATTACAACTTCTAATGTTCCACTGAATGATCTTTAATGCGGTATTTAAGTCCATATTAAGATGTTAGAGATAAAGGAGTTACTCTGAATCAGATACATGCTCCAGATCCATGTAGGACTTTAGGTTGTTGTGGGATATGAAAAGGTTTTTAATAAAGTTTTGGTTTTCTGTAGATGTATTAATAATAAAATCTATGCAAGATTTTAAATCAGTTTGAAAGGAATTTATTTTGATACTTGAATTATTTTGAAGGGCACTGGCATGCCAGGCTGTGTTGGTTTTGGAGTATTGCGGGTTGGGATTTGGGGATTGTGGTGTGTTTTGTGCTGGGGGGAATTTTTTGAGTTCTTGATTTTGGGAAAAACAAGTTTTCCTTATGACTTTTTCGGTCATACTCTTTTGAACCGCCCTTTTTTTGGTAGTCGACTCAGAAACAACCTGTTGGTAGGAGCGTTTAACTGCCATCGATTTAAAATTGTGGGACCTTCTTTGTGAAGGTTCAATATTATTATTTAAATGTTCAATATTATTTTGAATATTGTTTTTGTTTTTATCCCTTATGCTAGGAAAGACCCTTGCCTTTAGGACGAACCTATCTTTTTCAATATAAGTTTTTTTAACTGCTTCATTTGCGTCAAAAAAGGTCATATTTTCATATGCCATCAGTTCTTTGATGTTTTTTGTCTCTGGTACTCAGGACATTTTTTATCTGTTGATTTGATTGTTTTTACAAAAAGCACACTTTGTTTCACAGTAAAATTCTGCTCCATCCTCTAGGTGTTTCGTTTTCCCACAATTAAAACATCTTTCCCTTCCCTTACAATTATGTCGAGTATGTCCATGTCTTAGACATTTGTAGCATTGAGTGTCTGGGGGAACATAAACATTAACCTGTCTAGCCATATTATAGAAATAAACTGTTTTTGGTAATAGTACACCCCTAAAAGTAAAAAGTGCTGTGCCGATGGGCTCATATGTTACTACATTATCTTAAATAATTTTTTTGTTTAGTCTTTTAATGTTTAAAATTTCAATGTTATTGCCCGTTGTGCAGCTTTGCAATAATTCTGCATCGCTTATGTCCAAATCTGTTTGCCTTACCAACCCCTTACAAGTTACAAAATTAAATGGAATATACAATTTATAACCTCTATCTATTAGAGTTTTGTTCTTTAAAAATTCATTGGCTGCTTGAAAATTAATAAATTCCACCGACACGCGGTTTAGTCCCTTACTATTAATTTTTGTCTTTTAATTTTAGGTTAAAAATTTCCCTTGCTATTTTTATACTGTTAAAAGATCCTATCTTGATGTTAGGGACATTTATTTGTTGATTCGATATAAACCACAAAGAGTCCAAGGTCATTTGCTGTGTAAAAAATTTTATACTGTTAAAGATCCTATCTTGATGTTAGGGACATTTGTTGATTCGATATAAACCACAAAGAGTCCAAGGTCATTTGCTGTGTAAAATTTCTTTTTGTTGCGTTTCAGCAATTTCTGTCATTTTTTTTGTTGTTATTAATAATATGGTTTTTAATATTGGGATCAGTATTAATGTTATTGTTTATGGGGGGTCCGGGCCCCCTCTGGGCTTATCATTATTTAATAGAGTCGATTAACGGCGTATCATAAGAAAAATGCAGTTTGATTGGAAAAAAAACTGTGTAGTGTTTTTTTTTTGATTATTCTAGATTCTAAGCACTACAAATGAGCAAAGCAGAAGAAACAAAAGCCAATGCTTAACTTACGTGTATATAAGGACGTCACAACACGTTTTAGTAAGATTTTGGAAAGAAAGCCTCTAATTATCTAGCCTTAGCGTGGAAAAAGCACACTCGCTGCTATCCGTAGGACGGTATTCACAGCACTCGACAATACTTTGAAAGTTTTGTAATATCGATTAAAAATTAACTTGGTTTTTATATTTAAACATGCTGAATCTTAAAAACTTTCTAGAGTATTTGTCGGTTAAAACTATAACTTCGAGCCTTAAAATTCTGGTACCATAACTACTTTATTTGCTGTGTGCAAATATGTATTATAATGAATTTAACTCTAATAAATTAAATTTATTTTGCTTTGAAATACTTTCTACTAAATATTTACATGTTTATTTAAAGCGACTGTTTGCGTTGATATTAATTAATAATACATTTTTTCTCTTTTTAGGTACGTAAATAAAAGTTTTTAAAGAGTTAGCAGAAAGTCTAAGGTAAGTTAAAAGTTTATTCTTAAATAATGTTATGAGAATTAGGAAGTTTTTTTAAGACCCGGTGGGATAATCCCCAGGGGTAGTTTTGGCCTCGTCGCGGTCAGATTCGGGAAACATCGCCGCATTCTGATAGACATATGAATTCACTGGCTGAGAATATAATAAAAATTGACCAATAAACGTATGCTCGTCTCTGTACGGTTGTCGTCACCTCAAACACGAATATATGCGTACATTCGGTCGAAAGCTCGTTAAATCTAGGTCTCGTCGCTGTTTCACCGACCCATGTGCGAAGTGCCTTAATGTCGTTGCTGCAATCTTCTCTGCGAATAGGCTTTTCCGCATTTAAAACGACTTGTAGACTAACGAGGTTGCAGTGCAAGATCTTTTTTATTTTAACATATTTATTGGTAAAAAAACTGGAAAACCAAAAGATTTCGTCGCTGGTAGAAAACTTACGTATTTAATGAAAAAAATGGTTTAACAAACTTGATTTCTCATTATAACATTCAAGTAATTAAAGTGTTTTATCTTCCGTCTCCATATTTTTACTTCGCTTTTCATTGTTCCTTGCAACAACACTTAAACACGTCCAGACGGATACTACGAACTCACATCGAACGCCTTTATGTTCGCGCAACCGTGCAACGTGCGAATCATGTTGCGTTGCATGTTACATTGCTGGTTGCGTTACACCAGTTTATACACGGCTTTATGTAGTGTACTAAAATTGAGTACCTTATCCTCATGTTAACGATTAAAAGAAAAAACCATTTTGAAACGGTGGTGGAAAAAAATAGTTTTTCGTTTTTTTTGTGTTTTTAAAATTTTAATATTTTTGCAAATTTAGACCACTCACTAAATTTTTACTGTATATCCTACGGGGTTTTAATTAAAGATTAAAGCATAAAAAGTTTTACAGGTGTATAGTTATATTCATCTGTAGACATACGGCTATTAAAAAATTCTAGGTAGAAAAAATGAATTCTCTTGTTTGTTTTTTTGTTTTAAACAGTACTATTTTTAATATTTGTAAACCTAAAATTGCCTTTAAATAAAATGCAAACTCGTTGGTCTACAAGTTCGTTCAGTGTTGGATTTACCAGCAGGCTGAGGAGGCTGGAGCCTAGGGGGCAAATTTTAAATTTTTAGGGGGCGGCAGATTTGCTTCATAAATTGTTTATTTTTGATTAAGAAACATTGTAAGAGTAAAAATGAAAGTGATGACCTTTTTTCTTTTTTTTTTTTGGTCCTCAAAAATTTTGGATCGAAAAAAGACAGTTATTTTTTTGCTCTTCAAATTTTTTTCCCAAACAAAAAATTACCAAATTAGGGGCGGCAAAAATTAATAGCCTACAGGCGGCAAATATGTAAATTCGCTGCTGAGCTCGTTTCAAATGTAGAATAAGCCTATTCGCAGAGGAGGTTGCAGCAACGACATTAAGACCCTCGTTGCATTGCATGTTACGTTGCATGTTGCGTGGAACGTTGCAATACTCACATTTGTACGCGGCTTAAAGTGTTGAAAAAAAGTAACTAACAGTTTAAGGTTGTTTTTTAATTTTAAATCAGTGTTTTGTTTTAATTGCTACTACATATTTAAATATAAATGTATGCAGTGTCACAGTAAACGCGACATCAATTATTGAACTAAAGGTCAGGTTACCGTTCATCTCGCCATTAGTTCTTTTGGTTTATATGTCACTAAATTTAAAATTTGACAGTTTGCAAATTGATTTAAGCCGATGTTTTTATTGTCAACGGTTCAAAATCATTACATTTTTTCGGTAAATGAAGACGTCATCAACGTCGCATATTCAACCGTTTTTGAAAACAGGACGGAGAACGCTGCAAAGAAATGAGATCCGCTAAAAAGATACAAATATTAAGTAATCTGGCGGCTGTTGCAGTTGTGGATGTTACAAATACGAAAAAGATTATTCATAAAATAAATGAAGAAAGGAAAAATAACTAAATATCTAAAAAATGAAGTAACTCGCGAGCTGGGTCAAGCAACAGGAAAAGTGATGTTAAAAATTATCAGCTGATACATAGGTTTAAAAACATCGGTTTTTTTACTACATTTTTAACGACGTCATTTTTAAATACGCTTTAAAACGTCCTTTGAACCGTTGACAATAAAAAAATCGCCTTTAATAGAAATTATTTAATATTTATAGTAATGACGAATTTGGATGGTTAAGAAATTGGAAAGGAATTTATACTGTTATAGTATTTATTTTACAAAAAGTGAGTACCTACACACAATTTTAAATTTTACCTAAAAAAATAAATTAAGCGCAGCTATAGAGATAATTATCTTTTAAGAAAAGGAGCCCATGATTTTTGTTGCAATATAATGGTCGTGCGCCAAAAATTTAAATTAATTAATATGTATTAATAAATGAATTATGTATAAAATTCGGAAAATTTTTATACAGTCGTAGAAAAAATATCGTATGCAACAAATGTATAATGTATCTTTTTTGTAGACATGCGATTACCGCACTTGCCTGACGGCTCGTGCTGTCAAACTTTCTATTCTTAAAGAAAAGTATTATCTTTCTTATGCACTGTTACATAGGTTATTAGTTCAAACTACCTTATTCAATAGCATGAAAAAATAATCGAAAGTATATGGTTTCTGGGAAAAATTAAGCAGAAGCTAGAAAAAAAAAACATTTTTTACAGTTCACTTAAAATAATATGTTTTTAGAATATCGGCGTTTAAACGAATTGAAATATAATACAGGGAGACTTAAAATAACAAAGTTGTTATTTGGCAAGTAAAAAAATTCGGTAATAAATATTAATTTAAAAAGCATAAAAATGTAATCAACATTTTTACTTTTTATTAAATAAATCTGTACTTTTTGTGTTACTTCTTACAATCACTTAAACTTAAAAAAAAAAACTAAAAAAATTATATTAATGTTTGCATATAAAAAGTAAAATGAATTCTTTATTAAAAAAATATATATTTTTTGGTTTACACATAACTTGCCCTAGAAGTCATAAGCAACAAGAAAGAAAATATTATATGTTCTTATTATTTTTCGGCTATTTTTGTATGTAATTTTAAATATATATATATATATATATATATATATATATATATATATATATATATATATATATATATATATATATATATATATATATATATATATATATATATATTATATTTTTATTTTAAAGTAACATTTTTTCTATTTTGAACCACCCTACGTATTATAAAGTGACTAATATAGCTTTTAGTATTGTAGATAAGGCAATGAGTTTTATAAAGTTTAACTATCTTTCGTAATATTAAAATAAAAAAAAACAAACTAGGTATAGTTAGGTTCATACATGGACACATTGTGTATTAAAAAGTTTATATGTTAATGCAATAAATAAATTTTAAAATATGCCAAGTTAATTTAATATACATTCCTAATATTTTTTTCTAAAACTCCTTTTTACTAATAGAGTGGTCTACTTAAGTTCGGACCATATGGAAAACTTTTTTTTTTATTAATGCCATGAAAAAAGTTATTCCTTATTAAAAGTTCATGCATAGCACTGCATGGTCTTAAACCTTAAACGGGATTTTTGCAGTGGTATACGAGATATGTCAAAAAATATACATTTTGCTCAAGAGGAAAAAAAATCAGCTAAGTGAAAAGATTTACAAGTAATGCGTGGAAAAGATGCGGCCTCTTGCATGTGGAATACCAAAGAGGTAGAGATTAAAAATGAATAATTCCGGCATGTAAACAATGTAACACACCGTACAGTGCGTCGATGTGTGGGACAAAAATGCCAAAATTAATACTTTCATAAAAACTTTAATGTATATGAATTTTTAGATAGATAGACTCCGTTACATTTAGTTCATTCTTGGAATTAAAAAGTGTATATTGGCTATTATTTGTGAAATGAACAATTGGTCATTTCACAAATAATAGCCAATATACACTATTTTAACAAAATTTTGTATGAACTGTTTTGTTATATCATAGATTTTTACCGCATAAACTACTTTATTGAAGGACGGGAGACGGCGGTTCACGCATGACCTTTTTTCACCTCGCTACGTATAGAAGAAAATCGTTAAAAATATAATAATATATGTAATTATCTGTTAAATGTATAACATTATTACAGTATTGCTATCTGTATTTGCAAACCATAGTAGCCTACTCAATTATTAATAACAATAGTTGTTAGTAGAATAGGACTGATACGATTTTGTCGAAATCCCTGTCTTAACGAACCGTGCATTAGTTCCGCTTTGTTGTTGCTTTACTGGCCAATATATACAGGGTGTTCATTTAAAAACTTTCCACTCAAGTTATCTTCGAAACGAGACAGATTTGAGAAAATCGCCGAAACACGTCAAGATATTTATTGAGGGGAACATTTTTACAAAAAATTGGACGGCGCCGCTTTAACCCCTTAACCACCAGGGCCACCACCGCAAAATTCTTAAATGAGAAGGCGGGTCCAGTGATACATCATTTTAAAGCTCCTGACGAGTACTTTATAACCCTAGAATATGAAGTCAATATCTTCACCTATTACAAAATGGCGGTATTTTAAAAATGACCTAAATACCTGATTTGGATGTCCATATTTCCGAAACTAATAAAGTTAGATGTACCTAATGTGGTGTTTTCTTAAAGCTCTTTTAAAGGTCTTTTTAATGGTGATACTGGTAGTAATATACAGGGTAGAAGAAAAAGTACATATTTTTTATTTAAGAACCCTGTATATTATTTTACCATTAAAAGATCTTTAAATGAGCTTTAAGAAAATACCACATTAAGTACATCTAACTTTATTAGTTTCGGAAATATGACCATCCAAATCAGGTATTTAGGTAATTTTTAAAGTACCGCTATTTGTAATAGGTGACGATATTGACTTCATATTTTAGGATTATAAAGTAATCGTCAGGAGCTTTAAAATGATGTATCACTCGACCCGCCTTCTCATTTAAGAATTTTGGGGTGGTGGCCCTGGTGGTTAAGGGGTTAAAGGGGCGCCGTCCAATTTTTGTAAAAACGTTCCCCCTCAATAAATATCTTGACGTGTTTCGGCGATTTTCTCAAATCTGTCTCGTTTCGCAGATAACTTAAGTGGAAAGTTTTTAAATGAACACCCTGTATACCTTTTTACTTAGCTCAACGTAAATATAACACACTTCTGAATGGAAATGGCTCCAAAATCGGTGTATCTGTCAAAAGCTCGTACAAACCGGCCGATGTTTTCCATATTAAATGGGAAACAGGCGATTCGCCGATTCCTTTGATCAAAACGCGCCATCCGATGCTGCCGCGGCGTGTAATGCAAATCGGCAGACCGATGTGCAATATTGAAGATAGCAGTCGGCCAACGAATATTTCCGCCAATTGTATCTAAGTCTGTACGTGGCTTAAGATGTCCCCCAACCAAAACTAGGTTCGGCCGAAAATGCTTCAATTTGTCGATATCAAACAGAAGTACCTTTAAGGGGCTTAAGTTAAAATAATTAGCACCATTGTGCAAGGGTTAGTCCGCCCCTGGTAAACTAATGAATGTAAATATTTAACAAGGATAATATTTTAAGGAGTCCTAAATCATATGCATCATATTACAGAAATTATATACGGGTTTTCGAGGCGTCCTTTAAGAGCATATATCTCTGTAATGAGAAGCTTTAGAAAAAAATATACAAACTTGTCATAATATTTTCATGTCTTCTATATGAATCTGCGAGATTGCCCACATATTTTGGGGCACCCCGTATAATACAAGGTAATTTAGTATTACATTATTTAAGGATGTGTCAAATTGAAAGCTACACGTTCTTTCTTTATCGTACTTTATTATTTTTAAGATTTACCATTAAATAGGATAATGAACGACATAATTCATTTTAGGTAATATTTTTAGGTAATTAACCCTTTTATCCTTTGTTCTATTTTCTTTTCTTTATTCTTCCAAAAACGATTAGCCATTGAGTAAACTTTTGAAAATATTCTCTTAAGAGACGTTCTAGCGAAAAGTGTAATAGAAACTTTTAATATAAATTTAATTATAATGGCACAAGCAAACAGTCCCAAATTTGGTAGAATTCTATTATGTTTACGCGACAGTTACAGCAGATAAATTTGCGGTATTTTTTTGTTTTTTAGCGATTAAAAAAAAGCAGGTTGTATAAGGAAAATTGGTTCTTGGGCTATCGAAATTTTCATTTAAATGCGGTCCAAACTCAAGAACCAAGATTGCTTGGTTGACTAAGGCCGCGAAACCTTTCTTTTTATGACGAGGTGATATGTTCGACACATATGTTTTTGTATATATTTACACCAATTACTGTGTCAATTGTGGACTGATTTTATATTTTTTTAAAAGTACAATTCCGTGGTTGTCCCATAAAAAAACAAGGCAGAATCGCGAGCGAGATGGTATCTAGACCCATTTTTCTCTCGTCTGTCGGCAAAACTGCCTCTAGTGGGTATGCACAGATTTCAAATCCCATAAAGAAAAAAAAGGATTAGGGGGGCACTCAGAAACCAAAACCTTGGGGTTTAATGTCCCCCTTTTGACTGAACTGAATAAGGTACTAATAGTTATAGTAAAAATAAACTTTAAAGCAAAAATAAACATTAAAAAAATTGACTTTAAAAATTAAATTAAACCCACTAAAAAATAAAAAATAATTATTGAAAAAAGTAAAAAAGAAGTTAGCCAATAACATACAGGGTCCTGCAATAGTGCGTCAGGCTTCCGTAGCTCCTATACAAATAATGTTAGGAATTCCGTTCTGGTACCAACTTATAACGTGGATTAGGTTGCATTTTTGCAAAATATTTTTGCACATACAGGGTGGCCCAAAAAGTTTGACGACAAAATCTACATTTTTTTTAAATGGAACACCCTGTATTTTTGTGCACATTTAGGTTCCTATTAGTGTATTTTATAAGTACACAAAATTTTATTTCATTGGGTTCAGCGGTTTGGGAGCTAAAAATTAAAAACCTACAAAGTAACATTTTACCGCCCTGAAAGAAAATTGGTTAAAAAATAACTTAAAGATTTTTTTTAAACAAAATTATGTGAAAGCTAATACCAAAGATATGAAGATAACAAGGAGTTATAAGTTTTTTTCCATTATATACAGGGTGTCCAAAATCCTGTTTTGAAAAGTACATATTTCAAACACGTTTTTCCAAGTTTTTAAATGGAACACCCTGTATATTATTCTACCATTCGATGAACAATTTAAATAAATTTTTTTGGTAATTACAATTAAATTAAAATTCTCAACCGTTCTCAAGATATTTACCAAAAACCTAATATGAAGGTATCGATAGTGAAACAAAATACTCAGGCGGCCATGGAAACAAACAAAATATTATTTAATTGGACACATATTGACATTTAGACATAATTTTAGCTTCTTTGGAATTCACAGCTCAAAATGATAAAATAAGTAATCAAAGTCAAATAGTTTAAAAAGAGGACGATAAAAATGCGTACCTAACTAATTAGCTAGAAGTTGGAAAATATTAATTTAGAAGATGTTCAAAATGTCTTCCTCCTTGTTGAAGGCATTTTCCAATTCTCTCTTGTAAGGATCTTTCCACATTTTGAAGCATTGCGGGTGTAATGGTGGCAAATGCTTGGATGATTCTTTGTTGCATGTTTTGTGCTGTTGTGGGAGGTTCCATATAAACAAGGTCTTTTACGTATCCCCATAAAAAGAAATCTAATTTCGTTAGGTCCGGCGATCTCGCAGGCCATCTGGTTGGTCCTCCTCTTCCAATCCAATGATCTTCATATCTGTCATTTAACAAAGCTCTAACTGGTTGTGAAAAATGGGCTGGAGCCCCATCCTGTTGCAACCACATATTTTGTGCTTGGATGTTTTGGGGCAGCAATCCGGGTAAATCATTTGTTAAAAATGCCAAATAAATTTCGCCGTTAAGGTGGCCGTGAAAAAATATGGACCTACCACATGGTCCCCTATAATTCCTCCCCAAACATTTATTGACCAACGGTGTTGGCGGTCTATTTGTCGTATTATTCTTGGATTCTCATTAGAATAATAATGGAAATTATGTCTGTTCACGCATCCAGTATTGTGAAACGTTGCCTCATCGGTAAATAGAACATTCATAAAAAAAAACTGGTTTTCTTGAAGGCGAATTTGTGCCCACTCACAAAACTCTACCCTTCGTTGAAAATCATTTTCATTCAGCGTTTGGTGCAACTGAATGTGGTATGCGTGATATTTATGGTTTTTTAAAATCCTTTGGACTGACCTTTCACTTATGCTAACTGCTTCTCCCACGGATGCCTGATTAATATTTGGGTTTTCCGTAACTGTCAGTAAAACTGCAAACTGTTTTTCTTCATTCGTGGCCACTTTTAACCTTTCTTGCTTTTTGTAGTCCACACTCCCTGTTTCAAGAAAACGCTCAAGGAGTCTATTAAAACTTATTGCTTCCGGACGGCGTCTGTCGGGAAACCGAGCTGCATAAACTCTACTTGCTAGCAAACAATTTTTCTCACTTTCTCCTAACACAAAAATCATGTCAATTAGCTCTTCCTTTGAAAAATGCATTTTTTCTAATAGAATATTATTACTTTCGCCCAAGAAGAAGTGGTTCTAATACGGTTACGAAATGTCAATATGTACTTATCCAATTAAATAATATTTTGTTTGTTTCCATGGCCGCCTGAGTATTTTGTTTCACTATCGATACCTTCATATTAGGTTTTTGGTAAATATCTTGAGAACGGTTGAGAATTTTAATTTAATTGTAATTACCAAAAAAAAAATTATTTAAATTGTTCATCGAATGGTAGAATAATATACAGGGTGTTCCATTTAAAAAACTTGGAAAAAACGTGTTTGAAATATGTACTTTTCAAAACAGGATTTTGGACACCCTGTATATAATGGAAAAAAACTTATAACTCCTTGTTATCTTCATATC
This sequence comes from Listronotus bonariensis, assembly GCA_014170235.1. Classification (NCBI taxonomy): domain Eukaryota; kingdom Metazoa; phylum Arthropoda; class Insecta; order Coleoptera; family Curculionidae; genus Listronotus; species Listronotus bonariensis. The sequence goes on along the minus strand of JACEGR010001394.1, from coordinate 155,934 downwards.
TTTGGTATTAGCTTTTACATAATTTTGTTTAAAAAAAAATCTTTAAGTTATTTTTTAACCAATTTTCTTTCAGGGCGGTAAAATGTTATTTTGTAGGTTTTTAATTTTTAGCTCCCAAACCGCTGAACCCAATGAAATAAAATTTTGTGTACTTATGAAATACACTAATAGGAACCTAAATGTGCACAAAAATACAGGGTGTTCCATTTAAAAAAATGTACATTTTGTCGTCAAACTTTTTTGGGCCACCCTGTATGTGCAAAATATTTTGCAAAAATGCAACCTAATCCACGTTATAAGTTGGTACCAGAACGGAATTCCTAACATTATTTGTATAGGAGCTACGGAAGCCTGACGCACTATTGCAGGACCCTGTATTGTATTATAGTATAAAAAGCTTTTATTTATTCAGTAGTTAAGTGCATATTATGTTAGATTTTACCCAATATCGTATGTATTTTTAGCTTTTTTAAATTTTTATTTAGTTTTAGTTATTTTTCGGTTGGTTTAATTTTTTCTTGATGTTTATTAAAGGTAGGCTGCTCCCAAGACTGGTTTTAAGTAAAACATTATAAGAATAATACCCTTTACTTTATTTAAATATTTTACCATTGGTTGTTTGGTAAATTAAAGTTTTTAAAAATACAGCGGGCGGTTTTTTTTTAACTTACAATGGCTATATTTTCTAAACCAAGGCAAATATCAAAAAAGGAAAAAATAAGGTTTTATAAAACCTGGGGAAATATAAATTACGTATTTTTCAAAACACCTCTATCAACCTCTTAAACTGCACCTTCAGACACTTAAAAATCTTAAAACCCTTAAATTTTAGAAAAATCCTATTTTATTATTCATAAAGAATACCAAGAAATACCCAATAAATTAAAATAAAATTAATTTAAAAAATACTAATAAATTAAAATAATATTCCCTGTAGAGCTAACCCGCCGTAAAAAAGTTTTGGGTACTTCTGTTTACTTCTGTTGCACAAGCGCCTAATAACCAAGAACAATTGCTGTAACTTTTTTCTTAAGTCAATTCAGAGTTAGAACTAAGTAGATATTTTTATTGGGGCATTATTTTATTTAATATTATTAATTTTCAATTAATTTGATATTAATTTAATAGGACATTTTCTGGTATTCTTTATAAAAAAATAACATTTGATTTTTCCGAAATTAAAGGGTAGTATTTGATTTTACCTCAACTTTTTTATGACCAACGAAAAGCATTTTTTATAGGCTTTCCAGAAAGGTACCACGTAAGGAGTGTTGCCATTTAAGATTTTTAAGTGACTGGGTGTAGCTTAAGGGGTTGATAGAGGTGTTTTGAAAAATATGTCATTTATATTCTCCCCGGGTTTTGGGGAAAAGGTATTTTTTTATTTTTTGATATTTCCGTTGGTTTAGAAAATATAGCCATTGTAAGTTTTTGAAAACGCACCCTGTAGACCATTGTGCCAACAAATATCTACGACAGAAACTTGTTTTTAAAATTATCTCTTCCTATTGTCAAAAAATCAATATGATATGTCCTATTATAACTTCAAATTAGGAACCCAAGTATTATGGGTTTATACAAAACTAAAAAAATGATTAACACTTATTTAAATTTAATTATTTTCTAAATGGTATATCCAAAAATACTACAGTTATACAGACTTTAGGTACAAATATATGGTTAGAGATAATATTTTAATTGTAAATTAAGGAATAATCGCCAAATAAGAACCACCCGCGAAAAACGATGAATGTCCAAAAATTAGAAATGTATAGGAAAATGGTTTTTTAACATTAAATATAAAATTGTACCAAAGTTATATCATTTACTTAGCTATTAGAAGAAAATGTTAAATTTATTTATTGTTTTACTATTTTATTGTAATCATATTTTCACCTTAGCAGTGTTGAATACAAAAATAAATATATATTACAGCTAAAAAGTTGAAAAGCAAAAAAACATGTTCTTACGTTTAAAAATTTAAGATAGCAATTGTTAAAAATACAACTTAGGTACCTATTATGCTCGGGAAAAAATAAAACTATGTTTTATTAAACTTTAAACAAAATAAAATTGATTTATTCTTGAGGCGCGAAAACATAACTGTAAGACGATTATTTTAGGTAGCTAGTTTTAAAGTGTACAATCTCCAAAATTAGATATTTATGTTATTTAATTACAAATGATAAAAATCTATGTATGACCTTAAAAGTGATTTCTTTAAATTCAGTGTTGAAAAATACAACTTTTTAATATTTATTTCACTATTGTAATAAAAAGTAAAAAATGGAAATTCTACACTTTACTAGGCTAAACTAGGTCCCTCATCAAAAAGTGATATTGGTAATAATGATAATTTTTGAAACACTTCTTAAAGTACCACAAAATATTTTCTATGTACTTTTAGTTTTTAGCAATATCCATTATTCTTCCCTAGCTTTTACGGGTTTTTACTTTTCTTTCATACAGTGCAAAACTAACTTTAACGCTACCACGCTGCTAATTTTGCAATTTGTACAACTATTGATCATTATATAATAATCGTTCCTCCAAGTAACGTATGGATTTTTCCGAATGTACGATAATCCTAACGGCTTTTGAGACATAATTTATATATATAAATAAATGGTTCTTGAGCCTTGATATAAATACATGAATAAAAGGTAAAATTCTTTGGGCATATCGCTCCTTAATGACAGTAAGAATTAATAAATAATAACCTGTTGGATTTCGGCTACCATGGTTGGTTGTTTAAAAATTACGGAGTCTTCAAAAGAAAATGGAATACCCCGGGCCCGACCAACGGCGACACGTGTTTCGTCTTCGTTAAGACTTATCATAGTATAGCCGCTTTCGGGTCGTAGAGTACGTACGACTAAATCATCTTTCAGGTTATTATTTATTTATTTTTACTGTCATATATATATATATATATATATATATATATATATATATATATATATATATATATATATATATATATATATATATATATTCGTTTTATATGTTTGTTACTTTAACCTTAATTATTATAATGACATAAATCTGTTTATAAAACTATTTTCGCGTAAAATTGGTTCTATAAACTTTGTAATTTATTACCCTAAATAAATAAATTGTCTTTATTTATTTATTTAATTAAATATAAAATTAATAGCAATTGATTTCATTGGATAAACGTTTTTTGTATTTTAACAACATGTTTTATATTGATTTGTAAGTAAGTAACTTTACTTCACTATATGCGAGAATCTATTGATAAAAGCCCCGGTTTTTCTTTAGAGTAAAAAAAAATAGTTAAACAAACAAATAGTTTTTTAATACTATCTCGAATCATTTTTGCAAAAATTACTTTTTTCTGATTTATTTTGAAGTTCACAATTTGCGTGTCAATAATTCTCTAATTTTCCCCAAGACACATAAGGTACGAAGAAGTTGTATACAATGAAAATGTGTCTGGAAAGTGGTATAAGCTTATACAAACACACTATATACTATTTAAACAAATTATTTAAGAACATCTAGCTTGATTTTTAATAGTTAAAATATATAAGTATAAATACTTTTAGGTCGGCAAAGCTTTGTAGCTTTTTAGTGTTTGGGGTAAAACAGCATGTAACAGGACCAATAGCCTAATATCCTTTTAGTTTTACTATTTCTTAAAATTATTTACGTTTTCTTTTACATAGTCGTCTAAAACAAAAAAAAATGGAAAAATTATTTATTTTGTTATTTTTTGAAAACTATTATACCTGTAAAATGTTGAAAAGCCGTAAAAACATTTGGATTCTATATTTTGTATTATAAATTTAGTAAATAATGGTATTTTTATATTCCATCTCTCGAATAACCTGGCTCTTGTTTTGTTAACAATTAAAAATAATGGTGTTTTTTTTTGCGGTGTTTCGTGCGCGGCTTAAATCAGATTTTAAATAAGCATTTATTTGTCATGCCCTTCGGTTTCCGTGTTTTGAAATTTCATCTCTTATTGATTTGTTTATTTTAAAATTAATAATAAAACTTTTATGACGTACTTGCTTCCATTCTGAGTTACAGAGCGTTAAAGTTTTTCAAAAGGTTGGTATCTTTTAAATATCTTAAGAACCTTTTAACCGATTTGAATAAAATATGGCACATTTATTTATTTTAATAGGATGATTGTAAAGCTTTGCCTAGATTAGTATTATTGGGTCCAGTGGCGTCTTAATGGACACCACAGCCAATATTATTGTAAAAAAAAATACGAAGGCAGATACAAAGTACAAAGGACTAAAAAGTTAAACTCTTTATTGCTTAATTAGAAAAAAATATTAAAACTTCATAAAAGGTTAGTCGCATACTTCTTTTTCACAATATAATTGGATCTGGTGAGACACCACTGGATCCAATATTACTAATCTAGGCAAAGCTTTACAAGCGCCTTATTAAATTAAATAAGTGTCCCAAATTTTATTAAAATCGGTTAAAAGGTTTCTAAAAAATTTAAAATATACCAACTTTTTTAAAAACTTTAACGCCCTGTATCTCAAAATGGAAGCAGGTCCGGACATATTTCTATTGGACCTTTTTTATAAAAAGATAAAAGAAAATACCCCCTCAAGTTTTGCCCCATATTTGATTAACACATTTCTACAATTAAAATAAATGAATCAATAACAAAAGGTTGTTAGTTAATTTTATCAATAAATTTAACATATAGGGTGTTGCTTGACTACGGTACGAAACTTATTTGTGATATCTTGTCTATGTCTTTTTATGAAAAAAAGTTAACCGATTTAAATAAATTTTAGTACACTTATTTAATGTAATAAAGCGCTTATAAAGCTCTACCTAGAATAAGATTACTACATTGGCGTCTCAGTGGGCACCAAAGCCAATATTATTGAGAATAAAAAGTACGACACTGACTTTGTTTAAAAAAATCCTATTAAGCAATTAAAAATGCAACTTTGTTGTCTCCTTAATTGTCTTCGTATCTAGCTTCGATAATAAAAACTCTATAAAGGAGCAATCGTTTTAATTTTCATTGTAGCTCTTAAACTACCTGTATATGCCCATGAAAAAATATTTTTAAAATATAATACCGTTTTTGTATTAGAAACCGAGGCATTTGTGGTACGCACCCTGTATATACACTGGAAATTAGTTGAGAATAATACCCTTTTTTCTGACTAGAATATTGTTACCAGTAAATTTGTTTGGTACTAATATGGCAACTAAACCTTTAACCATAAAAACTACAAGATAATTTTTTAAAGGATGTATGTCATAGTTTAATGATTGTAAAGAAAAGTCTTGATGATATTACTCTAACTTTTTTTAAATGTTGTATTTTTATTATATATAAGTAAACACCAATTTTGGAAGCATGTTTATATTATTTTAAAATTATACACTGACTGCCATTTTTTTGGCCAGAACAATATTACTAGTGGGGAGGTAAATCCTATCTTTTCTGTATCTAAAAATTTAATTATTACTTGTTTTAAAATGATGCAAATCATACTTTTAACAATTGCGAAAGGCTACTGCAAACAAATAAACCGTAAAAATGCATAATGCAGATTCATAGTTTACTTAGGAAAAATAAAATTATTTGGAAACCTTCTTTAAAAAATAAAAGTTATGGCATATTTTAAAAGCAAAGTCTCCTATTAAATAAAAAAATACTTTTTCAACTTACCCCGTATAGAGATTAGATCGAACCAAATTAACTGCCCTAAATTATCCTTATTGCCCTTAAATTTCAACAAAATGTCAAATCTTCGTTATTCCTGAAGCATTTAGGTATATTTAAATCACTTCAAAAAACAAAAGTAAATTTTTGCTTTTTCGTGGTTCAATAAGACTAAAATTTAAAGGCCTCTTAAGATTATTATTCTACATCGTTTTAGCCTTATAAAAAACGTCTTCACATTAACATTTTTTTTATTACCAATATAGTTCAATTTTTGAACATTGTAATAAAAAATTATAAACATAAATTTATATTTTTAGAAGGTAAAAGTGTTTTGTATAAGGCAATGACATAAAAGTTAAATAAATTATTGCATATTAGTTTGACAGATGCCATACACTGACTGATACATAAACTGGTGGTTAAGTGGTTAAATTATACTTTACAAACAAAAAAATAAAATATAAAATCCAAACTAAAACTTTAATGCCCTTTATTGATTTATGCCAAACTCTGTCCACTGCGCTACCAGGTTATGCCCCAATTAACTTTTTGTTATTATTCAGTACTTGTTTTTTTAAATAAAACTAAAATTCTGTCTTAAAAGACTGAATTTCAAACTTATACTTTTTAATGGTAAATACCCAAAACATTACTTACCCCGAGATTTGACCAGTGGACTGCTATTATCATGTTTTTTTTATTTAAAGGGGTAATAATATTGCATGTAACTGTCCCACACTGTATATGGTTGGTTATTATAATGTGTTAAATGTGTTTTTTATTTTGTTTTAAAAGGATAAGTATTTACGTTTTTTAATGTTTTTATTATTCAATAATGTATATTTATATTACAAGATATTTTATTTTAATTTACATTACCATGTTGAGCGTGTTGTTGGTTTTAAGTGTTGTGGAATAACTCTATTTCTGTGAGTAAAGTTTTTTTTAGTCAGTATTTATGCATTCTTTTTAATGTCTTTTTAAATTAGTTAACTATAACTTTATTATGTATATTGTTTTAATGTGTCCTTTTCTTTGTCATTGTTTGTAGTTTACTTCTCCTGAGGAAGCTATTGAGCAATGGCGAAATATAGAGTATTTAAGAAAAGGAGTTTCTTTTAATTAATCCACAGACCGCAAACCGGTATTAGAGTTCCCCAATTATATATATATTTATATATATATATATATATATATATATATATATATATATATATATATATATATACTATATATATATATATAAATATAATATAATATAAATAAATAAATAAATAAGGTCTTACGATGTATCTTTTTTGTCCAAACTCACAGAAGCAAAACTTTAGAAGTGTTGTTCTATTTCTTTTACCTTTCGATATATATTTTAAACGGCAGTTTTTTCCAGTTTTTACATATTTCTTTTAAGGTCTGGCTACACAAAGCCCGCAACCGTGCGTCTCGCGCTGATACAATGTAGGGAAATGCAGTGCAAAAGTTTTGTATTTAATAAATTTCAGTAATATGAGGTCTGGTATACTAGGCTTGTAAATAACACCCGATCGTAAAATACCACCTTCACAAATCAGGTAGCATCAGTTTTACCTATACTAACCAGAACTAACATACATACATACATAAAACAATAGACTCAGCTTAACAGAAATGCTTTTTATATTTTTAAAAAGCTTTTTAAATTTTTCCAAATTAATCTGCCCCACTTTTCTCTATCATTGTGAATTTGGGCTCGGTGCGGCCTTGGTGCGGTTATGTGTGCAGACCTGGCACAAATACGTGGTACGTGGCTTACCCTTTAATATAGTACCACAAATATTTTTTGTGTTAGCAACGCTAAGGGTCTTTATTTAGTGTTACGTTTCATTACCCTCTGGCTTTCTATTGTATATGTAATATATGTATATCCTGCATAACAAGCGAGGGTTATGATTTAACTATGCGCTTTCTAGCGGGCGTATGTCCGTGTCTGGATTATGCCAACATAATGAAGATATAAGCTAAGCATTATTATTATTTTTTTTTTTGATTGGGTATATCTGTTAATTTTAATATGTTATTTTTAAAATTTAAAGCTTTTTAAAGGCTACTTACTTAATCTAACATATAGAAGTAATTTTTTATAAAATATTTTGTGTGGCCAAAACCTAAACTGCAACCATCACATATTATTATTTTTTTAGTCGTTACGTACGGTTTTCAAAAGATTGGAATTCTGCTTAAAACTACTTTTGATCGTGACAAAATTTAAAATGTTTAATAAAAAATATCTTGAGGTCTAAAAGGTACTTTTTAAAAGTAAACTTCTTTACTAACTTAAAAAACACTCATTATTTTTTGCAGTAACGATGAAACTATAGGTTTATGTATATACTATATTGTATAGTTGACTGGCTATATATTGTTACTTTTGTATATTAGTGCATATACCTACTTTAATATACTGGCATTTTGAAAACATAATTTGCGAAATCAGAGTTTTTACCCGTTATTGCAGAAAAAAAACAAATACAAAATTCACATATTTAAAGAGAATACAAACTCTATGCGAATTATGATACGTCTCTTTTTTGTTTTATAAGCCAATCAAGCAGACTTTTCTTTTCACCAAAAATGTGTCTGAAAGTGCTAAAAAGCCATTAAAACTCCCGCGAAGAATATTTTAAATTCTTGCCAAAAAACCTTTATTTTCGTATAAAAAATTAAAATATTCAAGCTCGTATATATTTGCTACTTTTTAAAATTAAACGATATATACTTATTAAGATATTATTAATCTTAAAATATACAGAATCAGCCAGTCAATTATACAAATAGGCAATGCGTAAAAAGGATACAGTCGGATTGGGTGACTAATAGTGCATGATTTGTTATTACATTACTGGCCGATATACCTTTAGAATAGCTGATGCGATATATTTACTTTTAGGTTACAATTAATTTTTCTACTGAAAAAAATTAGAAACATTTTGTTTAAAACTTCACTTTTAAATAAGTTTTATATGCCATTTAGTTATGAATACCTTACACAGGGTAAGTATTTTTCACTCGCGTTAGTATCGAGATCTCAGAAATCGTTACAGCTGCAAAGATGGTTAACAGGGAAAAATTAAAGATTCAAAGCTTAGTTTAAGATATTCATTGTATATATAATATATATCTAAAAATCATGGCTTACTAGATATTTTTAAGAAACAGTTTTTCTAAAAATATTTTTTTGTGTAGCTCGGTAAAAATACGAACAAAAAAATGTAAACAGCAAACTTTGTAATTAATTTTGTTTTTAATAAAAAGAAGTATACAGCAGTTCGTTGTATTTGTTGTATACTATGATATAATGCTATAAATAAAAAAAATAATACAGTTTTTTTTTTATTTTACCCTAAACAATTGAATTGACAAATATCTTTTAATGGTGACAAAAAATATCTCTTGATTTTTGTTAACTTTTTAATATTTATGTGTTTTTTTTTTGTTATATTCAAAAGATAATACATAAAAAACTATGAAAATTTCAAACAAGACGTTTTTTTTTCTATATTTTTTACTTATAGTTGTAAGTGGGTGGCAAAATATAAATGATACCGAGGTTTATTGTTCTTGTGTTAATAACAGTCAATTTTGGAACCCCATTTAAAAGTGTCTTTTAAAATTTACAATTATTAAAGGTATTACACTAATGAACAAAACCTACATTTTTATCATTTTGGCAGAAAAAAAATCTTTTCTTTCTGCAAAAACCAACTTGCATATTATAAAGTTCTTTTTATCAATGCTAAACATTTTTTCCTAAAAGAACTTTCCCCTTTTAGGAAAAATATATGTATTTATTTTTAAGCAATTTTTACATTTGTGGCCATACCTCAAAGATGTTTGATATAAAGAATTCCAAAATAATTCGTTATTTCTTGACTGCAATAAAATTTAAATGATACCCCTTGGTTCTAAATCCAGCCATAAATAAGTTGTCTCTACAAATATCTATTTAGTAAGCACCCACTTTTAAAAGGGTGCAGGCCCTGATTATCTACTAATACAATATCTTTATTTTAATCATGTTAATAAATAGCTTATAGTAATTCTTTGTCTTTTGTTTTAGGGAGCCCTAATTTGCCATTAACCTATATATTATACCAAAAAGTGGGCGCAATAATAAACAAAGAAAATTTTAGGTTCGGACCTACCTGGGTCCTTATTCTTGAAACTGGGGAACAGCGTTCTCATGAGAAAAGTGGACGGAGTTATCATAAAAAGCTTAAATAGGTTCTTGAACGCAAACGACTGCTCCCATCACGCGACTGTAAGGAAATAGCCCGGGAAGTGAACGACCACTTTGGCGATGTGAGCGAGTCCGTTCTCCTATGCTCGAGAATTAGGACCAGTTAGACCCATATTTATTTCATTCTAAAAGCGATGCCGCCAAGTACATATAAAATGATAAAGCAGATAAACCCTTTTGTGAACAATGATTTATTGCAGCAAAAATATTCAACCTGACGACTACGCAACGCGTTACAGGTTTTGTGGTACGCTAGAGACGAAATAAGAGGATGCTTTTTATGTGCGTGATACGAGTTTCGCAATATTTTTATTTATTTATCTAAAAATATCGGGCTCTGTAAAAGACTATGTTGTTCGAAAAGGTTTGTTTACTTTATCATTTTTTTGTTTACTTGGCGGCATCGCTTTCAGAATGAAATAAATATGGTCTTAACCATAACCAAAGTTTATAAAGATTTATGACTAACAGTAGCAAGTAAATTTTATTGCGGTCGAGAAATCAACGAATTATTGTGAAGTACCCTATACAGAGTTATACACCCAAGTAATATTTTAAATTTCATTTAGCGTTTATATAAATTTTATAAATGCTTGATAACAGCGGACATTAAAGTATGGAATTTTAAATCTATTTTGTTAAGGTAATGAGTTGTAACAACGCTAAAAAAGAAACAAAGTTTCATTAAAAATGAGTACTTGTACATCGTTATACTGAATCCGATAAAACCAATCAATCGAATAAAAGTTAATCGGACAAAAAAATTGCAATAGAACTTTAAGTCAATAATTGAACGCCCTAAGTCAATCCTGTATTTCAATCGATTTGAATGTATTAAGTTTTAATGCGATCGTGGATTCTATTTGTACGATATTTACGAATTTGAAAAATGTTTAAAATTGACAGTCAAGTAAAACAGCTAATAAGTAAAGAAAAGAAATATTGAAAAATAATGTAACCGTAAATATGGCCAAAATAATTTATTAGTGTTTTCTAAGCTATTTTTTGTAATTAAATAAAATTAATTGAAAAAATAGCACAAAAGTAAGGTTAAAAGTGTTTTTATTTATATTGGTAATTGAATATCCTTTTTTATATGATTTTTTTAATGCAACATCCTGTATATTTTTTATTTATAAAATTATAGTTCATGAGAGCTTTTTAAAAATGTATATAACGTAATAGTTATTTTATATTTATATACCCCTAAATTGGTGATTTTTAATTTTAAAATTGAATTTCGCATAGTGGACGATAATATAGACTTTATAACAAAAAATAAAGTGAAGTCCTTGCTTATAATTTGTTCAGATTTTACAGCAACATAAAGTCTTAACTCCTTCACCCCCAAGCACCCATCAGTTCCTAAGTTTGTTTTACCTATTAATTAATTACAAACTAACATTTGGATCAGCGTCAATGTGTTTATACATAAAACAGTGTCCAAAATCAGTATAAATCCATAATTTTTAAAAAATTTCGATTCAAAAAAATTGTAAAATACCGTGTATAAAATCATAAAGTAACGCACCTACGTATAAATAACATAATTTCCTTACTTTGTGATAATTCTGTAACCAAAATTATTACTAAAGTTTAAGTTTTGAAGGTATCAGTTTTTATACATGGTTTTCTATTGTTTTGTTTTGAAATTAAATGTTTTGAAGATATGTTCTGTAGTTCGGCGGATTCATTTAATGGATGGTAATTTGGTGATTAATTATCTTCTTACTTGTTTAAATTTTTTTGGTTTTGGTTACTTTTTATTTTTGGCGTGTACCCAAATAGTTGCCATCCATCAAATGTTTTGTTAAAAATTATGAATATACAGGGTGTCCGTGGAAAGGTTATAGAGTCAAAGGATAGGGATAAAAGAGTGAGCCAAAAATAATGTTAGCACTTCATATAAAAAAAAGTTCTATCGCGCTTTGTTAGAAAGATATTGATCTTTAAAGTTGTTAATTATTAATTAAAACGTATTTTAAATATACCACATTACCAACTAATATGATATTTGGGCAACTGCATGAGTAATACTTCTTTCTATGTATAAATGGCTTTTCAGTAAGGTCAGAATTAAGTACAGGGTAACGACGATTTTTATAAATTTTAATGTATGCATTTTTAAACTGGTAGAAATTCTGATATTTGCTTTGACCGCTTATTTTTTCATCATTTTTGTACGAAAAAAGCTATACCTTGTTAAAAATCGATATCTTGGACCAATGTTTTTTATAAAATCGCATTTCAGACATGCCACCATTTTGTAAGTAATAAAAATTCATCTTTTTTGGTAAAATTAGTCAAAACATGGTGAAATTCTAAAAACAATTTTTATATATATTATAAAATTTAAGGGGGCTTACAAACACTGTTTTTAATTATTTTACCTCATTTTAATACTTTTAATTTAAAATAATATTTTTTTATTTCATACAAATGCTGATGTCCGATTTAAAATGCGATTTTATATAAGAAAGGTTCAAGATATCCATTCAAATAAAAAGTGTTCCATTTATGTACAAAATGAAAAAGAAAAACTAAACGGCCGAAGCAAAATGTCAAATTTGTTACCAGTGCTGTACGCATAAATTAAATAAAAAAATGGTCGCACCCTGTATAATTCCGATTTACTGAACAGCTGTTTACCAATAAAAGAAGCATTATTATGAGGTTATTAGGCAGCCCAAATATCACATTGGTACTGGCCGGCTTGGCAGTTTCAGTTGCAAGGGATTATAATTGAGATTTTTGAACATCAACTTTGAGAGGTCAATATCTCCCCTCAACGAAGGGCTGTAGAACTTTTCTTATATGAAGTACCTAATACATTATTTTTGCAGCTTGCTCTATCGAATAGGGGTGCTGGGCAGGGGTAAAGTCGTTAAACCTTTTATGTTACTGTAAAATTTTAATAACCTTATGCTTTTCATCAATTTAAAATTAAAAACATTAGGTTAGTTCTGATTAAATAACCTTTAGGTATTATACATTTTTGAAAAGCTTTTATCCGCTATAATTAAATGAATAATAAATATACAGGGTGGTTCATTAAAAAGAAACATATTTTTGAAAAACCTAACTACATCACTGGATTTTACGTAAAAATATCTACTAATATTAGTTTTTACTTTTGTTGTAAGTAATAATACAACTGAAATACAAGGGGTCCCAAAATGGAAAAAGAGAATTTTGCCCTGTGTGTCAGAATCTTTTAGTGTCATCTTCTGTTTTTTCAGAAATTAGCAACAGTTTGCAAAAACGGCAACTCGCTATCTCTAATAATAACCGAGAAACCCTGCAAATGCAACGAAAGCCGGATACCCTACAGCGTGTCTACTAGGTAAGTTCGCACCATATGGAAACGTTTTTATTATTAACGAAAACAAGTTATTCCTTATAAAAAGTTCTGCATGGTCTAGGACCCAAAATGCAATTATAAGATATTAATTTTTGTAGTTGTATACGAGCTACATCAAAAATATGAGTTTTACTAAAAAAATAGTACTTTTATTTTAAATAATATTAACAAAAATTTATAAAAAAAAAACAGAACTAACCAGAACTAACATGTAAATACGCAAACTTGTTCATTAAAAAAACAACTTTTTTATTTTTTTAATACATTAACGGTGAAAATTTAAGTTTTTGCATTAGTGCATATATTTTTAAAATGTAATATATATGTAAAGACAGCTTAAAAACAAACTGTCAAACAGCAAAAAGTCACAAACATTTTCGTTATTGCAGAAAAAATGTTAAAAAGTTTTTTTTTTGTAAATAAACCATTTGCATATTGTTTAAAAGCTATTTTTAATCCTAAAAATGTTTTCTTTACAAAAATTGTCAATACTATGAAAAAAAAGGTACGGGGTATTCCATTTAAAAGGACAAACCGCATATTTTCTGACTTTCCCCGTATTTTTAAATATTTTCAAAACTGCCAATCTATGTATTTAGCTCGGAGAATTTAAAAAATATAAGTAAAAAACAATTCCATGCCAAACAAAAGACTAATGCCATAAATGTTGCGTTTTTAAATGGAACGTCCTTTTTATTATAATATTTTTGAATGCTATGGTCAATTCTGAGTGTTTTTAATAAGGGAACTTTAAGTCTATTTTTAGCTGCTTTTTAATTATTGACGCTTAATCAGTCACATTTTGGCTTATATTATTTAAATAAATAATTTTATCAATATAAAATGCAGGTAACACAGGGCGTACCTGATATTTTAGTCATTAAAGTTACCTATTAGTAGATTATATTTTTATTTTATATATACTAATAAACCTATAATATATAGTATATTATTACTATCTGTAGTTTTTAATCTAAAGAATAATTTATTATAAAAAACTAATTTAGAATCCACTAATACTTAAAAATTTCAATGTCTTCGAAGAATCAGCTAATCACCTGCATTACCTTTATTTATTGATATATTTAATTAAATATTATAGACCAAAAATGTGATTTTCTAAGCTTCAATATGTTAAAAACAGGTAAAGATAGACTTATAGTACCATTATTAAAGAACACCTAAAATTTATCATAAAATGAAATAGTAAATAGGGTGTTCCATTTAAAAAACTTACCATTTAGGTCGTAACTCTTTTGATTTTTATGCAGTTGTATTCTAGTTATAATTTTCAAATTCTCCGAGCTAAAATATATTGATTTGCTACCTTGAATTCTTTTCAAAATTCGTCCACAAATATGCCATTTTTCCTTTTAAATGAATACCCTATATCTAATTTCCTCCTGAGTGAAATTCATATTTTTTGACATACTGCACTGCAACAAATTAACATCTGTTGATGGCATTTTGGGTTTTAGACCATGCAGAACTTTTTCCAAGTAATAACTTATCACGTAAAATTAATAAAAAAAAACAAATCATATGCTGCGAACTTAAGTAGATGCGCTGTATATTTCAAGATCGATTATTTTAGTTTTTGAAGTGACGACAACCGTACAGAGACAAGCACACGTTTAATGGTCAATTTTGACTGTATTATACGTTACGCAAACCCAAGCGCGACGGGGCAAAAACTACTCCTTAGCCCACCGGGTCAAAGAGTGTCATACTAGAGCCCTCTAACTAGGCAAAAGCCTGAATCCTACCGAACATTATTTACAGACAAAAAAATATTTGTTTACCTGTCAGGTATACTCCTTTTGCTATTTCATGCCAAGCTCTTTCTGTGTAATTTTTTCGCAATTATTCTTTTGAAGCATAATTATAAAGCACAGGATGTTTTTCAATCTTCAGTACAAATCCTATTTTAAACAAATCAATGTTTGGTCTAAACATTTTCTGAGGTAACACTTATTTTTCCGTGTAAAAACCAGACACAAACATATGAATCACACACTGTAAACAAAATACAAAACGGTATTGTATTGCATTTGTTTATTAAAGGACACGGAAACGCTAATATGCCTTCGTACTGTCGAAGCCAGTAAAAATCGCGTCCGCGTCGTTGTTGCACCGACTCATCTGCGAAGAGCCTAAAAATATGATAAATAAATATGCAAGGCAATAATCATAATAAACTTTCTTTGATGAAATTTTCAGGGTATAAAATTATTTCTTTATAGACATTTTGTCTATAAAAAGTCTAAACGAGTTCATGTTCTCAAAATAGGTGTATGGTTTAAAATGGTTTAAAAGTAAGCTTTATTGCTATCTTTACAACAGCTACAACACCTTTAAAAAACCATTAAGACCTGAATACTAGTTTTAAAATGTACTGTAAATATATTCTCAAAGGTAGGCCTTCCGGATTCTATAGTTGCTTTAAGAAAGCCTAGTAATAGCTTTGCCAGGTTATTTTTATTTTGTTAAGGAAATTAATAATATAAAATGTCAATTCAAGAAGTAGTTAAATTAAATTATTTAGTTTTTAACAAGTGATAATTTGCCATATGTTTTAAAGTTTTAAAATCTTATTTAACGTTTGTTTTGCGCTGTTTTTGATCTTTATGCAAGAATAAAGGAACTTGTTTTTTAAATCAGCCGCTCGACGCTGACGCTGGTCATCGTGCCCGAGGCCTAAGGGTAAAATATTAATACAGATATGTTTACTTTCAACAGTACATTTTACAGTGCTAGTAAAAATGTTTTTTGTAACTTTTATACACCCTGTGGATTTACTGTTAATAGAAAATAATTTTGAGCTTTCCTTACCATTTTTATGGTCTTTATACACCTCATAATAAACTGATGTTTATTTGCTAAATGCGGGATAAAGTATTAAAATTTTTATGGTAGAAGATGTATTATACACTTCAGGGCAGAAGTACACAAGTAACTATTTAATTTAGGAAAATTTCACTTTTTTGGTATATATTTTTATTGTTGTAGAATGTTGAGATTATTAAATTTAGTGTAATAATTTAAAAATAATTAATTTTTTAAAATAAGTTTTTGATAGAACAATTTTTATACAGTTGTTTATTAGCATTGTGACAAACAAAAGTATAGATACACTACAGATTTTAAAATTAATTTATTAATGATTTTGACATTTATAAAGTAAACCAATATATACCATATTTAAAATATATTTAATACTCTAAAAAATCAAAATAATTACAAATAAGAAAAATATGTATAAAAAAACAAAAAAAAGTAAAAATTATTTCGTAAATTAGGTGGACAAAACTCTTGGCACCTTAACGAAAATTAAGGTTTCAACAAAGTCTAATATTAAGTTGGACCTACTTTCCTTTTTATTATATGAGTAAACCTTTTCTTTACTGAATAAACCAATTTTTTATATACTCAGGTTCAATACTGTTCCATTCCTCTAGCAAAACTTTATTGATAAATGGATTATTTCTAGCTGTTCGGACCCTGTACCTAGCTCTATGCAGGACTCTGCGAACTGTTAGATGGATGTTGGATGAACACTGACAGTCTTTTTCTGCAAAGATAAAGGCTAGTCCGAGAATTTTTAAACTTTACCTATTTTTCTTTGCTGTATATTCGAAAGCTTTGATGGTCGACCAGTTCTAGGTCTATTTCTTAAATTTTAGATATTCTCCAACCTTTTAAGGACACTTCGCACGGTAAACCGACTCTTTTTATCTATTTAAGAAATTGCTAAACATTATTTTTCTTATTTTCGCAAATTAACAATAATTCTCCGTTCAGATTTAGTGGTCTTGATATTTTCGACCCATTTTTATAATTTATAAATTTAGAAAACGTACTAAAATCTATGAAATGTCTCTTTTCGCATAACTTATCAGTTGAAAAAAAAACTGATAACCTTTTAAAATGCTTTATACTTAAGAGACCTATACTTTTGTCCTCCTAATATTGGAATCTATTTTTAATTGAATTATTAATATTTTTTAATAAATTAGAATTCTTTTGTTTGTAAATAATATAACTTCTTAGTGATTCGGGTATAAAAATGTAAAAACCATTATTACATTATTTTTTCTTGGTGTGCCTATATTTTTGTTCCACACTGTATATGACTTTCTTGCTGGTAATGAAGTTAAAAAAGTTAAAATAAGGAAAGCCTTGAGTCAGGCCGTTTTAATTCGAAACTCTAAAATTAATTAAACTTGCCCGATCAAGCTGGTAAATTTGGAAATTCGAAATGGGCTGAATTGTGTCAAAGAGATAAGGGGATCGTTTGCTGAATAGATAATTACATTATGAAAACGGCTGCTTTTGGGGGATAGTGGGTTATTAAATTAATGTTTTTATTTTTAATTGTAAATGTTAAATAAATATTTGTGGGAGAAAAATGAAATAAATTTATAATTTAATGTTTAGAGTGATTTTATTATAATTGATAATACTATACCAGTTTTAACTAATTTTTATATGTACTAATGACTTTAGAGTTATTTTATATACAGGATTATTCACGATGTGTGCTCAATTAAAGGACCTCGTAAACTTATTTGACGTTCCCTGCAAATGTTCATTAAGCTGAATTTATAGATTAACGTTTCTGTCTCCGTTTACCATTTGACGTTTCGGTTTTTGATATGGTAGGTATATGGAAACGGTAAACAGAAAATATAAATTGACAAATGGATAGTTGTTTTTTCATTTTCTAACTAAAAACGGAAAACGGAAACAGAAACGTCAATCTATAAATTAAGCTTTAATGGTTTACTTGGATAATACATACAAAGTAGCACAAAAAGGTTTTAGCGAAATTTCCCCTCAAGCTTATGGTAGGTTTACGTCTGACATTTATTGCATGATATTTATGTCAGATAGAAATTCTGGCTAATGTAAACGGTCAAAAATATATGTTTGATAGATTTTTTTATTGTTTACATTAGCCAGAATTTCCTTCTGACATAAATATCATGCAATAAATGTCGAGATGTTAACGTACCATTACACATAACAATTAATATCAGATTTAAATAGCTCGTGTCAAAAAACCCATAGACTCATCAAAATATTCGAAACGTTTCGAAAGTATCGAAATAAATTAAAAATATTTTTGTCATTTTGACACTGTATCTTTCTTATTATCAACTTTTGGGATATAAGTGTCTTTGGTTAATCTTATTATTTTTGCATAAGAAATTTATGTTTTTTTTGTATATTATTAATTAGCGGACACCCTATATACAGGGTGGTTCTTAGCCTATATATGTTGTTAAGAACAAACAATGACAAAAAAAATGTTAGTAAAATATTTTTAGTTAAAGAGATAACAAATTATTTAAAATTAAACAAAATAAATATAATTCTAGGGATAAATAATGATTAAGTCTAAAAAATAAAGTTCTAACCCATTCTTTGTTTTAGCAATAACATGGTAAAATCACCATAAGCCGTAATTGTAATTCTAATCGCGTAAACAATTCCAAACAGAAACATCATGACTTGTTTATTGTTGCTTTTTTAAAGAACATTAAAATCAGCAAAATAAATTTACAAGGCTATCCAAAACCTGTATTAAATGATTTTTAAAACAAAAAATTCTTTATAATTTCTCCTCATAATTATTTTATTTAATTAATAGTTAACTAGAACTAACTAAAAATATTTAACTAACTTTTTTTGTCATGTTTAGTCACAGTTTGCCCTTAGTAATAATTTCCCAAGTATATGCGTACAGGTTAAGTATCACCCTGTATATCGGCTGTAATAAAAGTTTTTTTATCCCACGGTGGCAGGCAGTTAACGTGTTAAATAATCGTTAATGTTTCTTAAAAAAACATCTTTTAAAATTAAATTTAAAAAAATAACATTACCACAAATTTTAACAATTTATTTTATTTAGCATTAAACATAGTGACAAGTTTGTGCAAGGATGTCTATTTCAAAATAAATAAAATTCGAAATATTGTTAATTAAATATTTGCTATGGGGATTTAACTGAGAGTTTAGCTTTATTTAGAGTTAGCTATGATATCGTTTTATACGTAATCGTTACAAACATTTTATAACCTTTATTAGTTACTTACTTACCATTTACGTATTATCAGTTTTCAGGTGCTGACGAAGTGATACAGCCAAAGAACTTTAAATCTGCATGAAAATCGGCAATTAGTTTTAATTTTTATTTAAATATATTTAAATGTTGGGCAATTCTATAAAAAAAAGATTTTTGATAGTTTTCTTATATTTTTTAAGACATTTTTTTAAAAACTTTGTATAATTATTTTTTTTAAATATTATTAAAAATCTGTTAAAGCGGACCTCTCTCATAATAAATCCATTTAAAATAAAATAGGTATGAAGTGTAATAAAGTATTTCTTATACAAAAATGAATTGAAATAATATGCCAGAAGCGCTTAAACTTAAATATAGGACATGATTAGCACTTAACTTTGAATATACAGGGTTATTTTTAAGTTAGCACTTTCCACTTAACACAATGTAAGATTGCAGAAAATTTATTTTATAAAATTATGTTAAAAATACTTCGTTTTCGAGATACAGGATGTAAAAATTATAAGAAAAAAAAGCTTTTTTATCATAAATTTCCTACCACTCCCAATATTTCCACAAAATTTGGTTCACTTCTTTTACCATTACAATATACAGGGTGTCCGGAAATTGCGCGTCAGGATTTCTGTGGGCAATTCTATTCGAAAATTAATGCCACAAACTTCCATTTAATTTTTTGAAAACTCAGAATTAACGGAGATACAGGGTGTTTAAGAAAACATTTTTTTTCTAATAAGAATTTTGTTTATAATTTTATTTAATAACTTTTTTTCCGACATATTACTAATGATTTCTTCTTGCCAAAGGTCCTTAACTGTCCTTCACTTTGAAAAAATGACGTAAAACTTTTTGTTTCAATCCTTTTAATAAATTAGATATAAAATTGAAAAAGAGCATTTAAATATCTTTTAAGAAGGTCCTGTTGTTGCATTAATTTAAAATGAACGGTTTCCGAGAAAAACGACTTTAAACATCTACGTACGTTAAAATATAAATTCTGATTTTCAAAATTAACGAAGCAAGCCTTCAAAACAAACGTTGTTTATAAGTAATTTATAATTGATACGGATGCAAAAATTGGCGAAAATCAGTACACAAGAAAAAAAGTTATTAGAAAAAAATTACTTTAACCCTGTATCTCCGTTAATTTTAAGTTTTTAAAAAAATTGTATAGAAGTTTGTTCCATTAATTTTTCGTTTAGAATCACCCACATAAATCCTGACGCGTATTTTCCGGACATAATTTTATTTTAAAAAAAAATCTTATTTTTTTTATTCTATACAGCGCTAAGAGGAAAGTACCCACTTAAATTAAAAAATGTTTGCTTAAAATAATGAAGTTGATACGTACTTCCGCTATGTGTAAAAGGGCAAAAAACGTAAGAAAAACTGACAAACCTGAAGTGCAAATATAATATATATATATATATATATATATATATATATATATATATATATATATATATATATATATATATATATATATATATATATATATATATATATATATATATATATTTATGTTACTGACCGTGAATCATCCTGTACAGGGTAAGTAGAAAAAAACGAAACGGTGGATTATATCAGCAACCGTTAAATATAAATGAACCATGTGATGCCATATTTCCGAAATTGATAGGAGTAAAAAAACAAACGATAATATCAGGTCATAGTTAAGTTGATACAAGCAATTGATTACAATAATAAAAATAAAGTATTTCATTTAAAATTTTAAAATTTCCCAACCTACAGACAAACTATAAAGTTGGAAACCTATTTATATTTGATGGTTGCTGTGATAATCCATCGTTCTCTTTTCTTTACTAACCCTGTGTTGATATGTAATAGCCGAAAGTAGAAAAATATCGTTGTTTTGTTGAATTTTTTTATTTTTTAAAATTAAAATCTACAAAGAATGTTTCAAAAAAGCAAACTTGGGATTTGTATTTGTTTCTGTGTTTATTTGTTTCTTTATTAGTGTCTAAAAATTTAAATTTTCACAGTTTCTATTTTTATATTTTTGACAGATAACTCATTTCTAGTGCCATATAGTAAATACAACAAAAGATAAATCAAATAGCCCGAAGCCAAGCCTGGTCATATTCCAAACGTTTAAAACTTTTCTACAGGAAAGATTAATGAACTTATTTGAATAATGATCCTAAAAAGTATTGAGTTTAGTTTTTAAATTGATAACAAACGAAGGTTTCTTTTAAAAGAAACAAAAACGACGGCTTAACAAGTTAAGTTATTGTCTGTGTTTTTTGAGAGTTTTTACAGTTAGCATTTTATTTGCTTGTTTAATTTTAAAAGGTTATTATGTTCTTATATTTTTAACTTTTCTGATGTACACTGGTTGTAAAAAATTATCCCATCCTCCTGGTTATGGCAAAGAACTGTAATGGTAATAAAAAATACAGGATTATCCAAATTAAATATCGGCTGTGTAACTTCGGTATTACATAAAATATACAGGCTATTTTTTTAAAAAACAGTATAGAATGTTAGAAAATAGAACTATTTGTTTAAATAAAATTATGTCAGAAAATGCGTCGATTTCGAGATACAGGGTTATAAAGTTTTAAGAAAATAATGCCTTTTTTATCATATCTTTCCTATCAGTTCCAATATTTTTATAATAGGTATTTGATACTTTTTTTACCAGTATATTTTTTTATTGCTCTTAAAGTTTTTGAAAATTTTGAACCAGTTGCGTCCTAAAAAGATTTTTATTATAATTTTTTAAAAACACATTTTGGATTGCTTTTAGCAACAAACTTTTTATGTAAACATAAAAATAATTGTAACGAATTGTTACGGTAATAGCTTATTATACATACATACGTTCTTAACAAATAATTTACTTTTCCATTTGCATAGTCAACGTCTTAAATGTTTAATCGGTTTTCCCTAAACATCTTTTACATTTCCTTTTCTGGCATTAAATTTAAGTATTTCTAATGCGTGTTCTTCTCATATTTTTCTGTTGTTAATTGTATTAAAAAATAAAATGCCCTACTTTTGGCTGTTCTCATAGGCTAAAAACGCAAAATCGATACCAACTGCAATTTTACTATAATAGGGCTGAACGAACCTATTTGTATTGGGTATATTGATTTTTTACTGGTTTATGTGAAATCAGGCCCAGCATATTAAATATATTTAAAAAAACAGTAGATGGTTGGTAATAACCAAGGTGCCACCATTTATTATTCTGTGTAAAATCCTTTAAATAATGATAAATAAAAAAGTTTAAATAAGTTACTGTTATTCTTAAAATATACCGTTTACTCTCTTTCAAGATTACTAATGTTATATCGACATTTACTATTGCCAACAAAAAAAAATCGTATTATACGGGGAAAATATTAAATATTGTTTTTTTAACAACCGTCAAATATTATTATTATTTTTTTTTGATACCTGTATTATTGGTATAACTAACCCAATTCTGCTACTAACACCACAAATTATCAGATTCTAACACTATAAAAATAGCTAAAGTTTTAGCTTTTAAGCAGTACCTATTATTCTGATTTTAATTAATAATTAAAATCACACAATTCTTATTAGCTTGGTTAATAAGTAGTATTACTAAATTGCTTTTTGTTTATGTAAAATTGATTGTTAATCTTAAATCATTTGTAAAAATAAAATTTCAAAAAGGATAGTGTGGGAACGCTGCAATGCTTTATCGCTATAAATTACCTGCGCCCAATGAATTCTTTAATCTTTAAGGCCAGTGTTTATGTTTTAATTGTTAACATTAATCCCGATTAAAATAAAAACGAAGAAGTAGTATGGGTAACATAAAATTTAATTGTATTTTTTAATTTAAATTCCCATCTTGCTTTAAAATAAAAAGAATATAATAAATCGTTTTTTAAACTTAGACCAAATAATTAGGAGCGCAGTAATTAAGTATCTATTTGCTTTTATATAAAAGCACACTAAAAGTAATTAATACATATAGAGCCTATAGATATTTTTTATATTAATTATTGTAAAATGTTTCTTTTGTTCTTATTTTAAAATAATTTAATTAGTGCTTATTAGTTAGGGATCCCTGGGCCATTTTTCCAAGTCATTACTAACAAGCTAATTTTTCGTGAGTAGCTTTATTTTGACGAGACGTCCAACTTTTTTCCTTACAACAATTTTTGTTGGTGGTAGCTTATAGGGGTAGCAAGGTTGAAACATGTTGATTTGACGAGTATAAAAATGTATTACTAACAGCGTAATTCGCTGTTTATTCTGAAGATAATAATCTAAATAAACTGAAAAAATATTTTTTCTACAAAATTAAAGGTTTCAGTCAAAGAGTCCTCCACCACCAACATGTATGATTAACGATGTCATAAAAAGTTACTACTAACCAGCTGATTTTTTTTCTGTTAATTAATTAATATTTATATAATTTAAAACTCACATTGTCCTACAAATTGCATGGTACATAATCCTGGCCTACGCTCAAAAGATGTAGTACTTATACTTAATAAAAAAATAATTACTAACAAGCTGAATCTATGTGATTAGCTTCGTTTCAATGAGACGCCCAACTTTTTTCCTTACAACAATTTTCGTTGGTAGTAGCTTACAGGGGTAGCAGGAATGAAACATGTCGATTTGACGAAT
Source organism: Listronotus bonariensis (assembly GCA_014170235.1). Classification (NCBI taxonomy): domain Eukaryota; kingdom Metazoa; phylum Arthropoda; class Insecta; order Coleoptera; family Curculionidae; genus Listronotus; species Listronotus bonariensis. The sequence goes on along the minus strand of JACEGR010001394.1, from coordinate 131,900 downwards.
GTAAAACATGTATTACTAACCATCTGTTAGTTAGTTAAAATTTATTTAATTTAACACCTACATTGTCCTACAAATTGCGTGGTACGTTATCCCAGTCCTCCAATTCCATAACTATTATGTAAGTAAAGGTAACTTTTTCACCTTTTTTACCTGAATTTTAAAAATACCTTACAAAAAAAGTAACAAAATATTTATTCAAAATGTTTGACAAATGTTGGCGTTGATTATATCGAAAATTACACTCCCTCGTTTGTACTCGACAATTATCGCTTGGTTACAGCGATAATTGCATAGTAGAAATCCAAAATTGCACTGTCATGTTTTTAATTTTTAAATTTGACAGCCACATTCTAACAACTTTACATAATATTACAGTTTGACATTTTATAAATTTTGCTTACATTTTATCTCGTCTCGTTTTGGCACCGAATTGGTTTTGTTGTAGTGTTAAATAAATTGTTTAGAAAACTATTATTCCTTTATTTGATAGTTTCACCTTTTTCGAGTAATTTTCTCTCTAAATTACACTTCAAGCATCAAAATAATCAGATAATTTAGCTTTCAAGTGTATTGCCTTTTAAAAACTACTCTCGTTTATTTTAACATTTTATCGAAAGAGCCCTCCTCTTTCAGAGTCGGGCTCTTTCGCCAAAATATAAATGTGAACTCTAGTAGTTCTTAGGCAATACGCTTTCAAGCAAAATTATCGATTATTTTGATGCACTTGTGTAATTACCCCGAATATTATAACCAGGTAAATTACGTAAAAATGAATAAAATTGTAGTTATAAAATAAAAATTTTTGGTGATTATCAAGAAATTTTAGGTGCTTAAGGATGCTTATTGTATTTTAAAAATCTTCTTTATTTGATACTTTGCAAATTATTAAAAGTATAGGGAGTTATCACCTGGTCAATTTTCACATTTTTTAGTTCTTGAAGTCCTTGTACAAAATAAAACATATTTCTCAACGTAATGTTTTTCCTTCTTAAAAAAACAAGATTTACGTCACAAAATACCTAGCTATTATATTTTTTGGTGTGTTTCAAATAGATAGATATTTAGTGAATAAGCATAAAAATAAATTCTATACATTTTGTCTTATGGCTTGTTATCTATATTTCAAACCGTTAAACCCACTTTTTGAGAAATAGAGTATTATTCATTTATGAAAATTTCAAAAAAGCAGGCAGCCGGTAAACGATCAATTTATTTTAACCGACTTCAAAAAACGGACGAGGTTATATGTTCGATACCTGTTTTTTTATGTATGTACACCAATTGCTTCGTCAATTATGGATCGATTTTTAAAAATATTTTTATATCCGCGGTAGTCCCATAAGAATAACCAGTGAGGATCGCGAAAGACAAAGGTACTAGATTGATTCTTTGAGACAAAGCTGTTTCTAGTTGATATATGCTACCTATGCTGGATGTTTGAAGAATCAAGGTAGTAAATGTAATGTCAAAATATTGATATTTTAATAAGAGTTTTAAATTCTTGGGCATAGAGGCTCCTAAATGACAAAAAAGAAAAGAAACAAATACATAACCCGGTAGAAACGACTACTGTTTAGGCGACTAGAAACATAGTCAAGTTGTCAGCAATGTACAGCGGTTGTGATGATTCCCAACAAGGATGAAACACGTGTCACTGTCTTCATTGCGACCCGGGGTTATCCATTTATTCGGAGACTCCGTAATTTTAAAGTAACCGGCCAAGTAGTCGTTTCTACCGGGTTATGTAATTGTTTCTTTTCTTTTTTTGTCATTTAGGAGCCTCTATGCCCAAGTATTTAAAACTTTAAATAAATTGTTTATTCTAAGGCTCAAGAACATTACTTCTTATTAATATTAATATTTGTCATGTCATTATTTAGCTAATTGTTCATATTTTTAATTTTTATTTATTGTGTTTTCGTTTATACTCAACTTACTTTAACCTATTAGGGCCGTTTTGTGCGAAGAGTTTACGTAAGAGAAAAGGTACTAGAGTACTGTTTTTTTAGTGGATGGTCACCGATGAAATGTAGATATTGAAAAACTAAAAAAAAAAATATAAAAAGAAATTAAACCGACTTTAATAAGATATATAAACTATATTAAAAATAATGATTAAAAAAATAGAAAAATGAAGTCGGGTAATAACATTCCGCTAAACTACTAAATTTTAATAACTATATAAACGTTGTTAAAATAAACACGCGACAAGCTTTAAAATAACTTGTACTTTTTCCATAAGAGGAATAATTACCATTATAATAAAATTATAGCCCGTATGTTGCGTGGTACTGACAAATAAATGATTTAAGCAAAAAAAAATTTAAACATGAATTTCCTAAAAAATAATATTTTTTGAGTTTTGACACTTTTTAGCGGTAGTGCGATATGTTATTACTCAACTTCATTTTTCCATGTTTTTTTTATTCATTATTTTTAAATCTTTAGTAAGTTTTATTTACCTTTTTGAAGTCAGCTTTCCTTTTTTTTTTAATATGTTTGTCAAACATATTTGTCAAATACGAAGGATTCATCGCACAACAACCGCAGACGTCCAATTAAGTTTTTTTTAATCTTTCGTTTGTTTACTACAATTTATTGACCTGTTTACCTCGGGCATGTGGATGTTCACATTGTTCACTTTAGGAAAACATTTAATTATTTTAGGAGTTTAAAATTAGAACGCATGTTGCTAAAATACAATTATTAAAATACAATTTTTACTGCGCATTTTTCTATTTACATATTATATATATATATATATATATATATATATATATATATATATATATATATATATATATATATATATATATATATATATATATATATATATATATATATATATATATATATATATTCCAAATATGTTATAATTTTTACATATATTTATTATATGTATAATACATATTGGTTAAAAAACGTTTTAAACATAAATAATAAAACGCGGTGTACAACACGAACTGCACACATTAAGACAAGGCGCAAATTGAGACACGTATAACGCGTGCGACGCGATGCAGCACGGCACGTACTTTTGTAATTTAAATTAACTTATTCAGCGCAAATTGACTAGCGACGCATTTACTGGAAAATACGTTGATTTTTGTGACAGTAACATAATTTCTTGCGTCGCACGCGTTAAGGTTATACCTCACATAACCGCAACGAGCCCGTGGCCGTGCATTTCCCTGGTAAAATGTAAGGGGATGCGGTGCAAAAATTTTATTTTTAATTAAACTAAAGTAATATGAGTCAAAAATATCACGCTTTAAATTACACCTAAATTAAATCTTTACCAATAAGGTAACACAGTTTTAAGGTTTACCCACATATAACCACACCGAGACCTGCAACGTACCACGGCCATGTCTCGGTTTTGAAATGTACCGTTGTAATCAAATGACGTAGGCTTAATATCACCGCTCCGTGCCTGCCGACATACTCCGCACCGCATTTTAACAAATAAACAAACATTAGTTTATTTGATTTCTCGAAATATAAATTTTAAAGAACTTATAAAACAAACAATTACAATGTATTCGTTTTGGTCTCATAATATTTATTTATTAACAAATTCAGGATACAACAAAACTAAAATTCCAATAGAGTAACAACTACATACACAGTTATTCTTAAAAATGGTTTACAAAAAAAATGAAGTAGTGTTCAGTCTATTTAGGTTTTTTCATTACAACTAAGATGTTTTATTTGTTACATAATATTAAATTTAGTAGATAAAGTCACATTTTTAAATATTTAGATAGTAAATAAACTATCTAAATATTTAAAAATGGTGATTTCATTTGTTTTTTAAATACATTAAGCGTAATTCAATAGATATTTATATTTCTGCAGTGGGAGTTAAATTCAGACTGCATTCTTACTAGTGGTATATTTCGTCCTATATCTGTCCTACAGAAAGGTATATTAAATAGGTCACAGTGCCTTAAATCTCTATCAGGTACTTTAAAGTGAAAACAAGACAAAATAAATGGGGAATCTACGGTATAATTAATTAATTTAAAGATAAAACATAAGTCTAAAATAATTTTTCTATACTAGTTCTATACTAACCAGAACTATCCAGAACTATTTTAAATTCATTCATAATGTCTATGTAGTGAGGTTTTTTAATTTGAAAGCCTACATTTTGATAACTTTATTTTAAATTGACTCAATTCTTTTAGAGTGCACATTATAATGTGGGCATAGGAGTAATACAGGGTCAAAAACTTACTTTGGCTTTTAAACTGTTTTCATGTTCTATTTATTAATCCCAACATTTTACTTGCCTCAGCCACGATTTTTTCTAATGAGGTCTGAAAGACCACTGGTTATCTAATATGACACCATAATATTATTGACACATTCCAACTCGTGGTTGTTAATATAATAATTATAATTTATTGTATTTTTCTTTTGGAAAACGTCATTGATTGACATTTTTTAGGTTTAAAAAAGGCTATTATTTTCACAGTATGCAAAAATCTATCTAAGTCCTCTTGAAGCATGTAGCAGTCCTCAATTATAGTAATTTGACGAAATATCTTTAGGTCGTCGGCGGGCGGAATTTAGAGTTGAGAAAACACTTCTTTATACTATTAATATAAATAATAAAAAGAGTGGACCCAGGTGACTTCCTTGTGGGACGGACACCTGAGGTGGCTATAAAAGGTTCGGAGTGAATCCGTTGACTGTGACTACCTGTTTGCAATGAGAGATATAGGACCAAACCCATTGAATAAGTCCTGCGCTGACACCGACCTCAGGAAGTTTCTCTGCCAAGAGTCTATGGCTAATCTTGTCAAAAGCCTTGCTGCAGCATATTAAGAATGACAGAGAAGGTTCGTCTCTAGGTTTTGTCAAGATAAAAACAAAAAATTATTATATTGAATACTGTTTTTAAGATGTCCTCATACACAATTTTCTCTAACATTTTTGAAAGTTTGGTTATATCTCTACTTTTATGAAGAGGTATTAAATAAGACAGTTTCCATCTTTTAGAAAAATGTGCAGTTTTTAAGGATAAAATTATAAATTATACATAGTGGGAATCTAAGTTTACTATACATTTATTTATTATTTATAATACCATCAGCCCAAGGACCCTTGCGTCCATCTAATCCCCTAATGATGTTTACGAAATTATCAGGGGTGATCACAAGAGACCCATCACCATAAGAGTTGAGTTTTACTCCTCTGTTATTATCCGGTTTTACATAGACGCTTCAAAATCTGCAAATAAATTACTCACACTTTTTCCATCGGAGGCAGTACGACATAAGACTTTTTTTTGCTGGACACGTAGTCCCCAAGGTTTTTAGCATCTGTTTGAATTTTTGCCTCCAATGTACGTGTAAAGTCTTAAAAATCCCTCCTCATCAATTGTTTTGACTGACGACGCAGGCGAGAAAAATGTGAGATAAGTTATGTTAAGTTAAGTATGTTTTTTTCTTTAATTGTCTTTATTGTATCCAATTTAAAATATACGGGGTATTTACCATTTATTTAAGGTACATGTTTGTTAATTACTTTATTTATCTCTAAATAAAATAGGTCAACAGTTTCTTCCAGTGGCTTTTCCAGAAAAAGATTCTCCCAGTCTACGTCAGCCAAGTCATTATTAATTTGTCTCTATTGTCTCTGCCTTATTAAAATTAAAAAGATAACTGCTTTCGTGGACGAGTGGTTTAGTTGCAACATTTTTAATATAAAATTCCAGTGATGGATGATGTATATCCTCGTCCACCAAACCAGAATCAGAACGATCTATGCAAGAGATTAGAGTGATTACCCAATATGAGATCAAGTGTTCTATTGTTAGAATTACGAATATTATTATACTGCATTAAACCAGAGTACGAGAAGACATCGATAAGGGGGAAGATCTTTCATCCACTTGCGTGGCTTGAAAGAAGTTCTCATTTTTGACATTTATCCAGTTTACATTTGAAAAGTTAAAATCACCGACTATTGTAACCGCCTTTCTAGAAATAAGAAGTTCGTGTCTATATAAATGATCTATAAATGACGAAAAAGCGTTATTATCACCGGGGGAAGATAAACACATCAAATATACATTTTGCTACCTTTTGAGTTCATATGAGAAATCCAAACATCCTCCGCACCTGACTGAAGGTCACTACAGCGCCAAAGTCTACGTAATAATGAGTCTCCGCACTCTCCCATATCGATCGTAACGCTTTCCCCGTGCCGAGCATTCCCCGTGGTGCAAGTTTGTGCTCGGAGTTATACAGGAGGCATTTGAAAAGTGTTTCGCGTAAATAACGCAATTTTCTATTGGCTGGCTGGGATAAGTTTAAGCAAAATTAAAATGTCTGTGCGGTATTGTTCAGTGAGCAATTGTATTTCAGTGCGAGGTTGTGGTTTAGGGTTTTCTGGTGTCCGAAAAAGTAATTATTTATTAAACCGCATGTCGGCTTAAAACGATTAAAAAAAAACACAACATTTAATTAATTTGATCTTTATACATTAAATATGGGTTTTTTATTGTAAGTTAATTAAATTTGTTTCATACAGAAATACGTAATGCTTATTTAGTTAAATAATAATTTTAAAAAATATATAATTTTTTATGTTGCTTGAACTTAATGATTACCAATATTTATTCAAAATTTAATAAAAATAAGTTAAGAGTATAAGACGATATATTTCCTAAGAACATGTTTGCTACAACATGCGTTAAACATGATTTTTTTTATCTCTGGACAATCGACGAAGGCTGAAGGCCCAAATACTAACGTACCGTAAGTGTCTTAAGCGAGGTAAGAGCAGGTTTCATATTCTTTAAACTCTAGGGATAAGAGAACGAACAAAGTGGGAAGTTCTGAACTTGTTCAGTTGGACCAAATAGGGATGCATACTTGCGGCACTACGAGTTTCTTTGTTGGGAACCGAGAGTAAAGAAATCATTCTTGGACACTCTGGACAATTCCTTCGGGTAGAAGCAATGGTGCCTATTAAAAAGCGATAAATCTGCCACAACCAGACGATGGGCGAAAGAAGGAACTATGTATGCAATTTAGTATGAACATTAGAAACAAAAAAAAATATTTTTGTTAGTTAGAGTCATTTAGTTAAATTTATTCTGGCATAGTTTTATTTTTTAGGGGTATAACAGAATATACTGGGTTTTTGTCAATGGTCTTATACTTTTTATATATTGTATATTCTTTAAACCAGCCATACTTAAAGTGTGTACCTCGGAGCCCTGGGGCTCCGTAAAGCCTTTGTAGGGGCTCTGTGAGAATACTAGTAATAATGAGAAAAAATGCGCAAAGCGGCTGATTGTAGTTCCAACCAAATACAAATTGTATCCTGCATAGCGACAGGCACTTGTGATAAAGAAAGTTACGCCAAATCTGAAATTGATTCTGGATAAAGCTGGTAAAATAATTAATTAGGTTGATGGTTATCTCCTGGTTGCTTTAACGAGGCTATTTGAGCTTAGAGATGAGTTGAAAACTGTTTTTACAGGTATTTCCTTTAATTTAAATTTAAAGGACCATTTGCATGATTTATAGTTGATCCGGCTGTCTTTTATGGCAGATATGTTTTAAAATCTAAACAAAATCAATTTATCATTACCAGGCAAAAAACACAACAGTGTGCCAGGCTTGTAACAAAATGATCGCCATCAAAAGAAAATTAAATTTTTGAATTATTTGTTCTGGTAGAAAGAAATTAAAAGCATTATATCCCTTAGTAAGTTTGTTATTTACAACTGATTACTAAAATTTTAAAACGGTAGAAGGTAATGCATTGGTGTGTGTTACGGGAAACTTGTTAAAAAAATGTTTGATACAACATGCATGTCAAATATGTATGCAATTTAATCTCTCGCACATTAGGCACAACAGAAACTAAATTTTGTTAATTAAAGTCATTTACTAAAATTAATTCTGGTTTAGATTTGCCCTGCAGGAATATACCAGAATTTACTGCCACCCTTGAAAATATATGTTTAACCAAATTTAAAGAAAATGTTGGCAATACTTTAAACCAGTACTTTTTAAACGTACCATTTATTTATCCGTGCCAAAATTTTCTTCTTAATTTTTAATTTCATTATATACAAGAGTGCGAACCTATTTCACTTTAAAATATGCAAATAGAGAATCAATTAAATTTGTTAAATTTTACATATTTAAATACTCAAGCAAGAACGTTATTTAGTTATTAATTTATAATTTTTGTCACAATTGTTTTATCTGTTTTTGTTGTTTTGTTTTGTGTTAAGGTCTAATATTATTATATATAGATAGAAGGTAGCTAAATTGTTTTAAAATTTAATGACTACTATTTGGATTTCATAAAAAGATGTTTTATTTCCACAGGTAAAATTTTAACTAAAGTAATAATATTTTAGGTTCAAATTCAATATGAAGACCAAACGGAAAATACGATGAATGTTTAAAAGTGCTTTTTAACATTTAATATTGAATTGTTTTGCTTAGTTTGCGATGTTTTTAAAGGCTTTTTTAGACATAATCCTTATTGATACTTCCGTTTCTTTCATTACTAAAATATGCACCAACTCACAAGGTATAATATACTGCAAAAATATCATTTTATAAAAAAATGGACTCATCGTTTTTGCCGTGTGGTCTTGGGTAAAAAAGATGTTATATTAAATTTTACCACTTAAATTTTACCACTCTAAAAATATGCTTTACGAGCTTATTTTAATAATAGTACATAAATTTAACAATTATTCGTTGATTCAACATCTCTAGTAAATAATTTTTATTTATAAAATAATTAAAAACTTATCCCAATATTTTTTAAAAACACCTGCTACATAAATATTAAAAACGCGGAAACAAACTACTTCTTTAATTCCCCGTAACACTGGAAGTTCACGATATGCAGCACGTGCGGTCGGAACCCTTGTGATCTCCGAACATCCGACAGAATTGAAATAACTTATATATTGTCTATTTATTAAACCATGACAGCGCCTAGCCTGCAATTTACATTTAACTGCCACAAGCACACCATCCACGTCCTTCTTACATGAACCCGCACTCTCTATCACGGCGGAAGACATCGTATTCACTAGTGAAAAGCTCACTTGAAAACACACCACTGTTCAGCCATGTTTCTGAGATACAGATAACATCATAGTTTGCAGAAATTAAATTATTGTAATAAAAGTCTACAGTTTTAGAGCGAAGACCACGGGTGTTTTGAAAAAAAACGACATGTAACTTACTTTCCATTGTCGAAATATATTTTCTTTTTATTTTTATTGTTGAATAATTTGGGTTTGAAGTTTACATATCTTTAATCGACCTCTTTATTTTTTAATAACAGTACACGAGATGTTACACTTTTTCTTACAAATATAGAGCCATTTTTGGTCCAGAAGAATTTATAATTTTTCTTACGTCTTTGTAAAGAATTTTATTTGAGAGAGTAAGGTATGCTCATGTAATGTAGAGGTTATCTGAGAGTCCCTCGATTTTCATTTTGAGAGACCCATTTTCTTTTTGAAAGCGTTTAACTTTTGCTGCGGATAAAAAAATTTCTTTTTCTTTGGGGTAAGCAAACCGGAAGCAATATTTTTATTTTGTTATTGGAATTTTTATTAAGTTGTACTCTGTGCACCTACTCCACCTTGTCAGGCATAATTTTATAATTAATATAATTCCCTATTTTATCCAGCACGTTAGGCTGATTTTCGTTGTCTTTTTCTGGGACACCCTGAATTTCTATATTTGCAGATCTTGATAACTGCTCCATCTCATTAACCCTGTCTTCCAGGTTTTTAAAACCGAAAACGGCTTTCAAAACCGATACACCGAAATCGGCGGTTTTTAAAACCGAGAACCCAAGGTGCATTTACATATTTGCCGCCCGTAGGTTTAATTTTCTCGCCGCCCCTTTCTTTTCTTTTATTCTTGAAAACCGCTTTTTAAAACCGGTAAACCGATATTAAAAAACCGGTTTTTTCAAACCGGTTAACCGGTATTCAAATACCTGTTTTCGAATACCGGTTTTCGGTTTTGGCCAAAACCGCGGTTAACCGAAAACCGGTTAACCGAAAAACCGGTTTCGGTTGCCAGCCCTAGTTTCTACATAACCTGGGGGAATATAAATGACGTATTTTTCACCATATCAACCCCTTAAGCTGCACCCCCAGTCTCTTTAAAATCTTAAATGACAACATCCCTGATGTGGGACCTCTCTGTAAAGCTTATAAAAATGATTTCCGTTGGTCATAAAAAGTTGCGTTTAAATAAAATACTACCCTTAAATTTAGCGCTTGTGTGACAGAACTAACCAGAACTTCTTTTGAGTGCGGGTTAGCTCTGCAGGAAGTATTATTTTAATTTATTATTAGTTTTTATTTAATTTTACATTAATTTAATTGGATATATTCTGACATTCCCTATAAATAAGAAAGTATATTTTTTCTAAAATTTAAGGGTAGTATTTAATTTTACCTTAACTTTTTATGACCAACAAACAATAAGCATTTATCATAAGCTTTCCAGAGAGATGCCACATCAGTGATGTTGATTTAAGATTTTAAGTGACTTGGGGTTAAAGGGTTGATAGAGGTGTTTTGAAAAATACGTCATTTATATTCCCCACGGTTTTATAGAAACGGTATTTTTTATTTTTTGATATTTGCCTTTGTTTAGAAAATATAGCCATTGGAAGTTTTAAAAACTCACCCAAAGTTTCGTCATTGACAAACGTGTTTAACAAAAAATTGTTTATCTGCTGCTTTCTTGGAGTTACAAAAAAATCCTTTTTGTTCAAATTTTTTCGGAAATTGCAAGTTGTTTTAGAATAATTTTTATATTTAAAATTTACGTTTTGTGGAAATGCCCGCGAAATTTTTAAAACTCCACATGGACCGATGACGTAGTTGGAGTGTGCCTTCGTCACAAAAGATACATACATTTTACGTCAATCTTTTTCTATTACTTGTTTTTGTTGGCAAATTTATTTAACGTGGCCTTTTCACATAAGCACAGGCAACGTTGTGAAGTTGTTTGAACTCTGCAAATTGTAGCATAAATTTAAATGAACTTCAAAAATTATTTACAAAAAATTATAGATGTTGTTTTGGGTTGGTAACGTTTTTAACTAATAAATAAAATAGTCTTTTACCATTGTTAAATTTTGGATAAGAGCCTATTAAGAAATACAGTGTGTCCACGGGTGGACTTAACTATACCTGTATTTTTTTTTAATTTTTGGGAAAAAAGTGATTCTTTATAAAAATATTTGCTTTATCTGAAATGCTAAAAGCTTAAATTAAAATCGCCGTGTGATGAACAGGGTGCTTTAAAATTCCTATAAGAGTACTTTAAAAAAGAAACGAAAAAAAAATTAAGCATGAAAAAGTAATAAAAAAATCAATAATCATCTTTCTTGCAATATTACTGCGAAAAAAATTTTCTTCTTCAAAAGTCAATCTAGAATGAATGGGACCGCTCCTGTTCTGGTCCCGGGGTATATCGAGCTGAACCTGTTCAGCCCTACTGACTCCTATAAACTGACCGGTAACCTTAAACAAAACAAAGAAAAAACCTCCAAAAACCGAAAAAAGTATTTAAAAATCGACGTTGCAAAATAAAGCTAAATTAAAAATTAAATAAAAAAATTAACTAATATAAGTTAAAAATGTTTTAAATTTTTAGCTTTAGGTTAGAAATATTCTGAAAATGTGTTCACATTTGTGTCATAAGCGACATGAATAACTGGTGAATTTATAAATTATAATACAAAAAACGTAATGAGTTACAGCGGCGGCGTAAAGGCGGGGGCGGTGATAGGGGCGGTCGGCCAAGCACCAAGGAATGAAGGGATGAAAGTGATAAGTCATTCGCGCAGCCAGAGAATACTTACAGAAAAATCACTTCGCAAAGACATCGATAACCAAATACTTACCTACTTTAGTAAAAACCTACATACTAATATTATATTTTATGGTAATATTAATAGAAATGGCCAGGGATGCTGGACCTACATTCTTAAAGATGCTAGACCATCGTAATAGGGCGATGGATGATATTCTCATAACATTCAGTGTTTTTTAGCCTAAAACTTTGCTAATATCGGTAAAAGAAGGTCTTTTTTCGACCTTTCGGGGTCATCCCACCCAGGTCCGACGATCGCCCTCCTAGGTGGTGCACTGCAGCCTAAAGGCTTATTGTACCTTGACCCCTACTCCTTCCCATTCAGACACCATTCATTCCATAACTTGGATGATTGCTGCTCGGTCCGTTCGTTCACCCCGAGCAGAACACCGCGTGCCGTTGCCCAAAACCGACAACGCTGGTCACCCATCCAAGTTATGGGCGCGCACTTCACTGCTTAACTCCGGTTATCGACGCTGCCGATACAACCGGAGCAGCCACTAGCGCACCTAAAAAAGAAGGTCTTAGTGGAATAATTCCTAATCTGACAAAAGCTTACAATAAATTTTCTGCAAAGGACACAATTTTAAAGATAGGAAGAAAGGCGCTACTTGGATGTTGGATACCACCAGCATTCTATTCTAAATATGTTCCCAAGCTAGCGCTGTGGCTTCATGGTAAAAAAGCTTCCTAAAATTAAAGTTGATAAAATCTTACAGGTCCACAATGAGTCAATCCCAACCCACCAATCTTTTTATATTATCTATTGAAACGGACAGGAAAGTAAATTTTGATAATGTTTAAGCAAAAAAAATCTCTTAAGAACGTTTAGTATTTGTTGTTTTATTTTGGGGTCGCTCCACAGAAAAACCCACCCGGGTGCCAACTCACACTATGCCGCCACAGATGAGTTGGTCGATTTTTAGTTTTCCTGAAGATATCTCAGCATCAATCAAAGGTAACCAAGTGTTATTTAAATTAATATAAATACATCTGCATAACCAATATGAAGCATGACTTTAATAACCAAGTTTTGTTTAAGAAATTATGAAAAATAACTTTTTTAAAATACTTATCAAAAATTGAAAAAATTACAGTCCATCCATCGTGTATATTTTAAAATTTATTGTAAAACATAAAGCAACAAATTAGTAGCTGTATTTAAATTAACTGCTGCTAATAACCCAACTTCAAAACAAATTTATCTTGCACTTCTTTAATATTGCAAATATACCAAATTTAAAATTATTATCTCATGCGTTGAGGATAGACAAAAATAAAAAACCATATTTCTTGCTCTCCAGGGACCAAAACGATATTAAACTAATGGTACAATTTTATCGTGACTAGAAAACCGTTTTTAGTTTTTATTAATATGTAAATATCATAAACACAATAATAGAACTTCCATTAAAAAATAACCCTTTAAACAAAATAAATTTTGTTTTTCTTTTCCTACAAATAAACAACAATTAAAAATCCAACTACCGCTATACAATAATAATCCATTGTACGGACTGAAAGACCACCGAGTCCAATAAAGTCATCGGCCTCCATGCCCTCCCCCCTCATGACCGCACTTTTGTATTAAAGTTACTTACCTAGCATATTAAAAATCATAAGTATGGAAGTAAAAGTTTTTAATAAGAGAACTATTGTGTAATATGAAAAAACGAAAAAAAGGTTAAATAACAAGAAAAAAATTATAATTTATCATCGGAACTAAAGTTACTAACGTCAATTAATATGATATCAGTGGATGGACATATTCACTTTTTTTTTCGATAATATGTCACTTTAAACATTTTTAATTAAAATTTAATGATTTGCAACTTTTGTTTTACACATTTTTACGAAAACACTTATCGTTTACGAAAATAAAAAACTATTTTTACCTTTGTGCCGAATAACTTCTTTACCAGACATGTGGGACTTTTGACATATTATTTATGATCGTAAACTTAAGGTATATGCCAATGTTCAGCTCTATGCGAATTATGGAAAGGTTAACCCTATTTTTATGTAAATTTTTAACCGGACTAACAGGCGCCGCGTCGTTTCTTTAATTTCCAGTTTGACCCCGAACACAAGACTATGGGTGGTAAGAAATGACAACAGAGCAAATCCGTAATTTGCTTTGGAATTCTAATTAAACCGGGTGGTTTAAATGCCCGGTAAATCTTTAAAAACGTGTTTTCATTATGGTTTTGCCATGGTTAAAATAATTTGTAATGTATATTAAAAATTGTTTTGCCTATAGAGGCTTTGTTTATTTTGATTGGCTGTTTATTTCTTGAATATAGGTGAGCCCTATTTAACTATATCATTTAGACTTATAAAGATTGTTAATATTTTAAACCGTTTGGTTGAAAGGTTGTTCCAGTTAACCTGATTTTTTCCTAATTTATTTTTTAGGTTAAGTTTTGTATTTCTTTCATTTATTACATATTTATTTTTGTCTTCTTATGCAATATACATTTATTCTATTAAAAATGTTTTTTTTTAAATTTTTAATGGTTATCGTAAACACATTAATAAATATAAAATGCATTGGATAAAAATTATTATTATTTACTGATGAATATTGCAAAATAAAGCAATATAAATGAGGAGCTCATGTTCAATAAAATTATAGTTTAAAAAAACTAACAAACATGCTTTTAAAGCACATCGAACTAAAAAGTGAAAATAATTTTGAGCGCATCTCAAGAAATTTGTATATTGATTAGTCATAGCTTGCTAAGTCCGACAATCATCACCTGGCAAGCATCAGCCCTGCACATCATCACCCTGTATATGTTGAAAGTTTAAAAGAACTTGGAGCTGTTAATATACGGGTGAAAAAAGTTTAGGCATTCTTTATATTATATTAAAAAAATAAAATAAAATATGCATTTAAAATTATAGGGAACTTACCAAAATAAATAAAAAAGACTTTAAAACACGAAATTCGTAAATTAATGATCTATGGTTGCTATCTTGGAAATTCACAATATGATATTAGACTGGTTAAGCAAATAGGTATTGGGATATCGGCCAGTAAAGCAACAACAAAGAATGTAGGTGACTACTTCATTTAAAAATGTTTACATGCGGTTATTCACGTTATACTGTTTATTTTCCTCACATTGCCTATGTGTTAAGTTATTTAGCTGAACAGGTTGTCATAAGAAAGGGTTTTAGTGTTTAATTTAAATATAAAATAAAAATAATTTTAATGATTATTTTTTATTTCTATTTCAGGTAAGTGTGCAGCTATTACGGAAATGTATTAGACAGTAACTTTGGTTTATATACTGGGTAAGTAAATATTAGGTACAATATTAAATTTTAGCATTATTTACGTATTGTAGGTATAGGTATTACAAATATAGCAATAAAATACAATTTTTATCAAATTCTTTGTGTTTAAAATTGTGTTCTTTGTGTTGTTTAGAGGGTACGCAATGAAGCGGATTTTATTTTGATTTTCGTGAAATTTGGGAGAAATATAATAATAAAAGAATACCAGAAAACCTATTTTTAACCAGCTTAATCAAAAAAAAAAATCATTGCGTACATTTTTTGTCATAAAATATTCGTGTGAAGCTCGAATCGACACTAGACTTAATATATTTTATTTAAAATGGAAAAAAATAACTTTCTATTACTGTATTTATTACCGTTGTGCCTGCAGTAGACAATGATTCTTCATTAATGATACTAAAGGAATTTCAGACTTCCCTTGTCTTTATTTATACCTATTCACACAACGTTTCAGGCAGTTCTATCTCTGTCCGTTTTTAGGTGTCAAAAAAAAGTTTAAACTTGAAAGGGGACAGAGATAGGACTGCCCAAAACGTTGTGTAAATAGTTTTAAATAAAGACAATGAAAGTCCAAAATTCCTTTAGTCTCACTAATTGCGACTGCAGCTTTTTTTATCTTTGGACAATCCACGAAGGCTAAAAGACTAAATACTAACGTACCGTGGGTGTCTTAAGCGAGGTAAGAGGAAGTGTTGACACGGGATTTAAATACTTGAAGATTTAGGGAAGAAGAAAAGACCACCGCGAGCAGCAGGTTCCACATTCTAGAAACTCTAGGGATAGAAGAACGAACAAAGTGGGAAGTTCGGGGCCTGTCCAGTTGGACCGTATAGGGATGTATGTATACGCGCGGCACCACGAGTTTCTATGTTGGGAACCGTGAGTGAAGAAACTATACTGGACAATTCTTCAGAACAGAAGCCATGAAAGTACCTATAAAAAACCATAAATCCCCCACAGCCCGACGATGGGCAAGAGAGGAAAGCCTTTTTGTAAGTGAAGGATCATTAATAAGACGAATAGCTCTTCTTTGCATGGAATCAAAGTTCCGAAGATTTGCTACATTTTCAATTTCAGATAGAATACAAAGTTATTTGTCTCATTTTAATTTAAATTGTACTATAACAAAGGAAGGGACAAATCAGTCCAGTATTTATTAAACTTAATCAAGTAAGGGTTAAATGACTCTTTCAATACCATAAAAATCATTGCAAACTAGCAACAAAATTAGGATTTTTTTTAAATACTTAAAAAAATCATTACTTTTTAAGTTTAACATATGTAATAGGTATGTATGGACTTTTTGTCTTAAAATCATGCAGTACAGCATCCCTTAACGTTTGGCTTGTTACGGGCTTATTTACGGAACTAAACATCAAGAATAATAAAATTAGCTAGTTTTGAAAATTTTCATTGGGCTTGTAAAATTTTGATTTTTGCTTTTTATAAAAACACAAGTTTGCTAAGAATCATGGGTTTATATTTAATTTAATGTTAAAGAAATATCCATTACGCAGTTTTAATGTAATAATTTGGTGTGTGGTTTAATAATATAAAGTTAATATTCTACAAACTTTTACCTGTCAACTGAACACAGCACTATTTTAAAATATGTTTTATGTACCAAGTGTCAAGATATATTTATTTTTCGCACAAAATAATTAAAAATATTAATTTGTTGGGTTAATTCTGTAGTTTCTGAATCAATAATTAGGTTTTTAATATCTCTTAACATATACAGGATAGAACAAAAATATATTTTTTAAATGAAACACCCTGTATATTATATAACTAATAAAAAATACTTTTAAAGAGCTTTAAGAAATACCACATTTGAATATCCATCTTCATTAGATTTGGAAATATGGTCATCCAAATCTAAAGAATAAGTGTAAATTTTAATTATATAGGTATTATGGCAATAATTGCCCAATAATTTATGGCTATATTTCCAAATCCATTAAAAATTTACCCATAAAATGTAATATGTATTATATTAAGAAAAATGCAATAAATGCAGCATTTTAAGATTTAAATAAGATTTTTATGCAGGTAAAAAGATTGTTTTTATTTGGTTTTATTATCGAAATTCGGTAATATTATTGTGGTTTATGATAGATAGTAGCGACATTGTCAAATTTGCTACTTTATAATAACCTTAAGTGTAGGAATCCACGATGAAAGTATTTCATGAAATTTTTGTGTTGTGAGTCAAAAATGAACCATAAAACCTGTAAAAACAAAAAATAGTGGATGACTCTAAAAAGGATGTACAAAATGCTGTTGCAAACTTCTTTGGCCAAAATACAGGGTGTCTCTAAAAGGTCTGTACAAAATGCAACCACCAATTTCTTGGAGCAAAATACAACGATCTGACGCAATTAACCTTAATCGAAAAGTTTGCCGTTTGCAAGATACAAGGTGTCAAAGTATTAATTTTGTTTTAGTTAGCTTTAAATATTTTATTTATTATAAGACATGTTTTTTTACAAAATTCAGTAATAAAAGGTTTTTTTAAAGTGGAAAATGAAAACATGCTAATGTTTTTGTCGTAAAATATAGAGGAAGCCACCCGCAGTATTTTGCTTAGGTCCAAAGTGTCATAACTTTTTTTGCCTTGGTATATTATAATTTTAGTATGGAATTTTAATTTTTACATATTTTTGCACAACTCTTTTGTAAATATTGCTACGAGCAACCGTTTTTGAGATATTTCAGATTAAACATTTTAATCCATATCAAAGTTTGCCATTGCATTCATTTACGGTTTATCTAGGCCATCTAGTAGGGTCAAAAAGGTCTGTATAAAATAATACCACAAATTTTTTGGTCCAAAATACAACAATCTAATGCAATTTACATTAATCGGTAGGTTGGTCGTTTGCAAGATACAGGGTATCAAAGTTTCCATTTATTTTTTTACTTGGACACTCTGTATCTCGCAAACAATTAACTTTTAACTAGGGTAAATTGGGTTAAATCGTTGTATTGTGGCGTTAGAAAATTGTAGTAATCATTTGTACCGACCATTTAGAGAAACCCGTGTAGCCAAAATAAACGATAAGGAAATGCGAAGAATTTTTTAAAACCTTTAAACTAAAACATCTCAGAATCGGTTTGCTTCTACCGATATTTATTAGGTATATCTAATTTGTGAAAAAATATGGCAAAATACAAATGATCTATCAGAATCATAATATACCGAGGCCAAAAAAGTAATGCAATTTTAAACAAAAGCAAAAGGCTGCAGGTAGCTCCCTTTACATTTAAAAGCAAAAACATGAGTAAATTTCGATTCCTCACTTTAAGGAAACCCTTTTTACTGAATTTTTGCAAAAAAGCTTCAGTAATAAATAAAATAGGTACCTAAAAACTAAAATAAAATTAAAACTTTGACACCTTGTATCTGGCCAGCGGATAAATTTCGTCTGAGATAAATTTCGTTAGATTGTTGTATTTTCGCCCAAGGAATCTATGGTAGCACTTCGCACAGACCTTTTAGAGACACTCTGTATAAAATTCTAATGGCTTCTACCTGACTAAAATTTTCAGGATCAAAAATCGAAAGCTGCTTACGTTTTCTAAATGTATTTAAACATTTTAGCAGAAAGCTTGCGTTTCTTTTTCATGGCTATCTATTACTTACCTGTATACTCTAAAATATGAATTTTCTGATTAATGAAAAATAAACGTGTTATTAATAGATAAGTATGTAAATGTTTAATAACCCTTATTAACAATATTAAATGATTATTATAAATTAAGTATTTGCATATTTAATTGCAGTCAGAGTAGGGTCGAATACTGAAATCCGGTATTCCAATACGAATCTTAAATACCGTATTCTTCAAAGAATTCGAATACCGAGTATTCGAATACAAAGGAAAAAAGTATTCGAATACCGCTGTACATAAATACCAGAATTTAGTATTTTTATGAATACTTAAAAAAAAGGTACTTACCCCAAAAAAACACAAAAGTTGTCTATTTTCGACTTTATATATATTTATATACATATGTAATTTCATATACAAAAAAAGAAAAAAAGTCCCCCAAACTAACATTCTTTGGTACACAGGTACACAGTAATTTTTCAATCTTTGTGACAACCCACGAAAGCTACCGTGTACCGTGGGTGTCGGCAAGGCCGATCCTAGACCTTTGGCCGCCCACGTGCAGATTAAAATTGGCCGCCCTTATAAGTACTGCCCAAAAAAGGAAAAAATGTCGCTATTTCTACTTTCTACCTTAAGTATTTCTATAAAATATTTATTTTTATACTTTCAGAAAAAGTTATTTATCAGAAAAAATTATGTTATCTCAAATAATAACGTTCTTAAAAAGATTCATATAATGTAATACAGGGGGCTCCAAATTGACGTAACAAAATATTATTTTGGAAAGTCAATTAATCAATAAATTTAAAAAAATGTTTCTTAACCCTTATTAGCATAACGCGCCTCTGGATATAAAACTGCTCGTGAAATAATAGCTTACTTTTCACCCTAGGTATATAATATACTATTTTTAAACTATTTTATTGTACAGCATAAAAAGTATCAAATTTATTTTAATTTTTTTTTTTGGGGTTGTGGTATTTAGGCTAGGTAAATAAAATATTTTATTTTTTAACAGTGCACTGTATTTAAAATGTCTTTAAAATACAAACCGTAGTAAAAATCAGACAACTGGCGTATATAACGTAATATTTAAAAATTACAAATATTTTATTTTTAATATTATTAAAATGTAATTTTAAATTACTTTGCCTACTAAAAGGCGAATTTTATTTACGTTTTTATTTTTAAAAATTATTTAATTTACTGCACTGTAAAAATATAATAAATAAAAAAATAATTTGTTTTAAATCTGTTCCCCAGAATCCATAACCATTAAGAAAAAAACATATATTTTTGATTACTCTTTTATACTATTTAATGAAACAGTTAAAATAAAAAATATGTTGTTTTGACTTTATTTATTTTTCAAAATAATATTAAAAAAAATGCGTAGAATCTAAAAAAAAACAAAATCCATACAAAAAATGTTCTTCAAAATAAAACAATCTTTATTTATAATTTATTCGCGATACTGTCAATTGGACCACTTAAATCGCACAATTACAGTTAATGTGTTAACTTTTTTGTTTTAATTAACCCCCAGAGAAAATCTTTGAAAGGTGAATCCTTGGTATTTTTTGTGAATTTAATAAAATACCATCAATAAATTCCAAATTTGCAAAAAAATATCCGGTTTACCACAACCAGTTCAAATTGTTTCACTTCCTAATTTTTTATGTAAAAATTTCTATTGTCTCTATTTACAACAAAAAAAAATATTTAATTTCTATGAAATTTGTAAATTAAATATAAAATTTAATCAAATTTAAGAAAAAATAACGCTGCTAACGAGCCACACTCGTTAGGTGCCTAAATATCAACGTACCGTGGGTGTCTTGAGCGAGGTAAGAGGAAGTGTTTTGACACGTGACTTAAATACTTGAGATATAGGATATGGGGGGCGGGAAGAAAAAACCTCATCGAACAGCCGGTTCCATATTCTATAAACGCTAGGGATAAAAGAACAAATAAAGTGCGTAATACCTTAAATCCCCCAGAAACGACACTGATAAAAGATTTTTTTGTATGTCAAAAAATTCTAATTATTAGGAGACGTCTCTCAATTTTTTAAAAAATATCCTTATTGGTATAAAAGATATTATAGTAAAATATATTTCCTAACAGTCCGTAGGAGGAGGAGAGAAAAAAACTTTTTCTTTTCAAAGAAAAAAACTTGTTTGCGCTATCCAGTCTGTCGTTCTTAAATATTACAAGTTTTTAGAAATTCCAGAATATCTAGAAATTTCTCAATTAGTCCTAAATTAGGTCTAATGTTTTCCTTGTTTTAAAACTAATTAGTTATATAAGGATTCGCCGACCGAATGCGCTAGTGTCTGGTGATTGCGACGTTCATGATGTTGTTAAACCCACTATGCACCGGTCAGGCCTGCCATGTACAATTGTACGGGCAATTGAAGAGTTTAATTTTTTCCAGGTGTTTTTTAAATTGGTCGATAATAATTTGGCAGTTCCTAAATTTGGTACCCCACGTGCGGTGTACGTTTTCGCCCTCCGCTTGGATCGGCCCTGGGTGTCTGGATGTTTAACCCTCCTTGCTGCCTATTCCGGCAACGTTGTCCAAGCACTGAAACCGGTAGAGATCAAATCGACCCGTCAATTTTATTTGGGGGACACTAAATGAATTTTTAGCCTTCTTGTTAACCCCTAGAGGGTGATGTCTAGAATATAAATGGGAATGGGGTCAAGTGATCACATCATTTTAAAGCTCCCGACAGTACTTTAACCCTAGAATATGAGTCAATATCTTCACCTATTACAAATGGTGGTACTTTTGCAGGTCACCCAAATACCAGATTGTTTGGGATGGCAACATATTTCCGGAGCAACCAAAGCCAGATGTACCAACGTGGTGTTTTCTTGAAGCTCTTTAGGTCTCTTTTGAAATGGGGTGAATTACTGGTCGAGAAGTAGTAATAATACAGGCAGTGAAGAAAAAGTACATATTTTTTTATTCAAGGAACCCGTATATTATTTTTACCAATAAAAGACCTTTAAATGAGCTTTAAGAAAAACGCCACGTTAGGCAGTACATCATTACAACTTTATTAGGTTTCGGAAATATGGCCATCCAAACTCGAATCAGGTTGTAACTCTCAAGTACCGCTATTTTGTCACAGAAGTGAAAGATTATTGACTTCATATTCTAGGGTTATAAAGTACTCAGGAGCTTTAAAATGATGTGTATCACTTGACCCCCATTCCTAGGTCCTAATATTCTAAGGGTGACATCTACCCCTCCTAGGGGTTGAAATAAAGAAGGCTAAAAAAGATCTATTCTAAGTGTCCTCCCAGATAGAATCGACGGTCTTTCCAGATTTCGTGAAAGTCATAACTTTAAACAATTTTAAACTTTTATATGATTCGTAACGTTTTTTAAAGATATTTAAAACAAACAAATTTTCGATTAGTGGGGAACAACCACAGCTTTGAATATCTCTAATAAAGTTTTTACATTTAGGCTCTTGAGTAGTTAAAAAAATTAAGAAGGCTGTGTTCAAAGTTGTTTCTCATGTACATAACTTTGAACAGTGTATTAAATGTATGATATATTCAATTTAATGGCTGCTATTCATAACATTGAACAACTACAGATTTGTAAGAAACTAAAATATAATTATTACACTTGCCTTAAATGTTTTAATTAATTAAATAATTACTTGAAGTAATGAATAACACAGTTTTTATTGTCTATATTTTTGTGTAAAACATACAGGAGGTACATTGTTAATAATAATAAACAAACGTTATATGGATAATTTAAACTTAAAATTAACATGTAGTTACTAAATAAAATCCACTTATTTTTCAATATTCGCTAGATCGCCTGGAAAAGAGAATCTGCCCCTATATTCTGCAGGGTTTCTTAGAACACATTTTATCTGAGAACGATCTACAATGGATATATCCTCAATATTTGGAAATACAAAGGCAGAGGAATTTTGACCAGTACGTCTTAAACAACTTACTTTGAATTTGTTTTCGATTTTTGCAATAATTTTAGCAACAAATAATGTTTTGTTTCTTTCTTTGTTCCCTCATTGTAAATGTATTCTACCACTACAAACTGATAAACTGGAAGGTTCTCTTCAAAACACAACAAAGATATGGAACTTTTGTTCCTCGTTTTCAATATGAAGCGGTTCCGGTGACGGCGGGGAAGGAATAGCATCTTCTGAATCAGAGCTAAGGCATAAGGCATCCATTTCTTTTTCTACGGTTGTATCAAGGCACTCGTCTTCTGAAGAATCCATATAACTTATTTCTTGATTCTGTTTCGCTTACTAGAACTATCTTCATATTTAGTCTTTTTATTCTTACTAGAGGTTCCTGTATTTCTAGCATTAGTTTTAGGGTTGCAATCTTGTTTAAGATCTTCAAAGGTTATACTTCGACCGGGTGGCACATTAATTTTAGCTCTTTTTTTCTAGGCTCTTTTGCAGTTTCTCCATACCTCATATCTTTTAACATGTTGACTACAACATCGGATACCACAGAAGAGAGGTCATTAGAATCTTGGTATCTTCGTTCACACTCTTTGGAAATTTTATGTGAGACTCTTTCGGATTCATGATTCCGATTCCCGAACCCCGAAACCGATTGAACATGCTTCCAGGAGCCCGGCATCGGTAACGTTTTAAATAAACGTGGAAATTTTCCGCAGTGTGTTTGCGACTGCAATCGTGTTCACGATGGTCCTCCACTACGCGAGACCATAAAATGCAACATCTAATGGTTGCGAAATATGGGTAGTACAAGAAATGTTGCGACCTAACACTACTAAGAGAAATAATGGCGTAGATAGATTGCCTCCGATGAAGCACGACCGATCCCTCGATGTTTCTACGAAAAGCGCAAATAAATCGCAAACCAGTCGGCGAAAATCAGCATCGAACCAACTGCTCTTACCGCGGTTATATCTTGCACTTTGGACGCTCCCTCAGTCCAAGTCTGCCAAAGATGTTCGGATTTATATGCCGCGTAAGGAGGAAGCATTTCCCCGGCAACAAGAACATTACAGAAATACTACTTTTAGAAGAATCTCTAATTCGCTCTGGGTACTTAACTCCTCTACGAAAAATACATTTCTTTGATCCCGGATCATCGGATAAGTTTGTCTCATCATAATTGAAGACCTTGCTTGGACTTATTGGCTCGCCTTCCTCGAAAACTATTTCTTTTAAATTGGAAGAAAATATTCTGACATTACTTCAGGAGTTACGCTTGCTTTTGATTTTTTTAAATTTTGGCAAATTCTTAGCGTTAAGTTATCTCTGTGTCTTCTAACAAAAATCAGACGACACCACTTTTGGCTTGGTAACTTGTTCTCACCAGGATTGAGGAGCTTCTAACTCTTGACGTAAAATCAATTGCTGGACCAGATGAGACAAATCTGTATAATCAAACGGAAATCCCCACTCGCTCACAGCTAATATGTGTTGGACAACGATCTTCTCTTTATTTTTCAGGAAGAATAAAGGTTTTTCTCTCTTTTTACCTCTGTGTCGTTTATTTAATTTGTTCGATAAAGTCCCTTTCGGTATTCCATATTTTTTGCGCTAGCTTTATTAAGAGAAATAGTTTTTTTCCTTATCATATCCAATACAGACTCAAGAAGTGCTCTGTCTTCGCCTTTCGTAGACGCCGGTATCTGCGCCTCCAGGAGGCGCCAATGTCTGAAAATTACCCAATTCTGATTTCGGTGATAAAATACAAATGGAAATTAAAAGGGTTAAAAGTAAATCATGAATAATTGTTTATGGCCTACTACCACCCAATAGCACAATATATAACATAACGTGTAATATCTCAGAAACGGCTTGAAAGAAATACAAAATGTAATACAAGGTCCGGCAATACGATTGAACTGTTTTGAAAAGATTGTCACGGAAATATCGTTTATTTGACAAACGCCAAATAGTGATAAAACTAATGTTTACTGTTAAAAATTTTGTGTTACAATGGCAAATTGGCCAAACAGTTAACGGACCTTTGCTGTAGAATCGTTTATCCTGACGCAGTTCATTGTGCCAATTCAGAGAAACTTTCAACGCGAATTTAATTTGCCAGTGCGTGCTAACGTTACAACAAGAAATGCAATTTTAAGATGGGTAAGAAATTGTTTTCTACTCGTCCCCAAACACTTCCACAACTCAAAAAAAAGATTCGTGAAGAGATACATTCGATAACCATGAACGTAGATTTATTGACGCGTGTTATGCGTCATTTCTACTCTAATATGCCGCAATGCATTGAAGAAGGCGGTGGTCATATTAAGAATGTAATTTTTGCAAACTAAAAGTGTTTCAATTAATTTTCAGAATTATATTTTTAGTTTTAGTAACAACAAGTCGAAATATATTTTTTGGTACCTTCACATAGCCCAATTAATTTAAACTTTTACCTCGGAATCTCACGGAATAGGCTAAATATCTGTACATACCTTTATTTTGGTACCAAAAATACTCTCCTAAAATCCCCTATGATATCGTGTAAGGAACTCGAAATATAACAGGTCAAATATAAAAAAAAAAATAGTTTTTTTTTGCGAATATCTCGTTTCCTATACTTTTAATAGCATTTATATTTATTATAAAAGTTGTAGAACACAAAATTCTTTACAAATTTGATTTAAAGCATTTTTGTCTGACTAACTGATCCGATAACAGAGTGCGCAGAGTGTAAAGCACTTTATGTAAATACCTTAGCACGCAATTAATCGTGATTTTTAGTCTAATAATATGTTATCTTTTTACTTAAGTATTTGATTAATATGTAGAGATATGTTTTCTTTAGGTTTGTCAATTTTGGTCGAATAGATTTAGTCAGGACCGAACTTTTTCCAAAATGATGCATTTAACTTTGTTGCATAATAAATCAAATTTTTCTTCAGCTAGGCTAATATGTTTAATTTTAAATACTTTACTGTTAAGCTGTGTCAGCATCCAACTTAGAAATCATGGTAATCTCACATTTTTAATTTTTAAAGCACACAAAATAAACTTCCCTGTTAAAATCGAGAGAAATGCATGGTTTTGGGGCTTATCATTTATCAAGAATAATAATTATTCCTGTATCCTCAAATAATTAATAGATTTGCTTTTAGTGAATTATTTTTCATAGTTTGTCTACAAGAAAAACGTATTAGCTTAATTGTATCTAAATCCGATTTTGTTAACAACGACGTTAAATGCATCATTTTGGAAAAAGTCCGGTTCTGGAAAGTCCGTTCTGACTAAATCTTTTCAACCAAAATTGACAAACCTAGAGAAAACATACCTACCTATTAGCCCTGTAAAAATAAAAAAGATAGGCGCAACTGATAAAAAGTTACTGTAAACTAAAAAGTGTGAAAGTTAAATTTGGCCCACGCAGTGATACAAATGAAGCTAATAAAAGCGTGTTAAAAATGTCAGTTGATTTATTTTTCAAATCATATCAGACGAGGAAGCAAACAATACGGGTGTTTTATCTATATTGTTTGTGTTTCCACAGTTTGACATTTTAAGAGACTGTTTTCTTCTAAAGAGACCATCGGTCTTGAAAAAGAATATATAAAATACGCGGCGCTAACCCAAATATAAAAAGCATTGATATATGTGACTTTGTCTTTTCCCATTTCCAAGTTTCATCTATTTTTAGAGGGTTTTATTTAAAATATCTATCTAAACTGCAGTTTAACTTGCTTGAAAATGCAAGCTTTATTATACTCTTAGGTGATTTAGTATTAAAATTTTTAATATGCTCCTACAAATTATAGATGAGATATTTGCCTTTAAAATTACGTAAAACTTAGTAAAATAAATATCCTTTTATTTTAACCACATTTAAATTTTAAAAAACCATTTAGGGGAAAAATGAATTAAAAACGCAGTACTTAAAAAAGGAAAAAGTATATGATATCTTCTTCTGTATCCTTAATATAAAAATCTAAAAATTTAATATTTATGTAGATTATTTTAAAATTATTTCATTAGATTTTGTTTTAATTATCAGGTAATTAATATATTTTATTATGTATTAGCTATTGAAAATTTGTTTTTATTTCAAAAAAAACGGGTACAAG
The DNA here is from genome assembly GCA_014170235.1 of Listronotus bonariensis. Taxonomy (NCBI): domain Eukaryota; kingdom Metazoa; phylum Arthropoda; class Insecta; order Coleoptera; family Curculionidae; genus Listronotus; species Listronotus bonariensis. Next base: position 104,991 of record JACEGR010001394.1, on the reverse strand, counting down.
TTTTATTAGAAAAATCCCCTAATAATTATGTTTCCTTGACACTGGCTGCCGTAAGTATTTTTTTGGTTCGCAAAGTTGTAAGTTTTTAAAAATTCGGGCAGTTTACACACTGATGCAACGCAGCTTACACGAGTCGTCTTAGAGCTCTTTCAGACGAAGATACTGTATGCGAGATACGCGTATCCAAGATACAGCTATTGCATATAAGCAAATTGGACTTTTCACACAGCGCAGACAACACTTTCCAGTATTGCGATACCAAATTTCTGTATCTGTTTATATGCAATGGCTGTATCTTGGATACGTGTATCTCGCATACAGTATCTTCGTCTGAAAGAGCTCTTAAGCAACTAGTAGTAGAGAAGCCTACGATGCTAAACAGGGATTTACTCGAGCGTCATAGGGACCTATTGGGTTGCAAAGCTTAGATGATAAGAAAAAAATGTTATATGATGAGTACCTTTTCATCGGTGGGGAAGCGGCCATAAAGTTTTAAATATGTCAAAAAAATACTATTATAATTTCGGCTCGTAGAAATCATTCGGGTCATATCGTATTATATATTTTATGTTATCCCTAAATTATTTTCTTCAAAATAAAAGCTGCGCTCGACAATGTTAAACTGACGTCTTTTTCTGTAGCCCTCTGTTTCCTTTACGTCACTCTCAAATTGTCAGATTAGTGGAATATACACTGTTTAGCATGTAATTAACTTACCCTATCTTAATCTGACGCGCTCGACAATTTCTGATCTGTATTTTATGATCGGTCCTGTAAACGAAACTCATATTTGGTGGAGGTACTTACCCTGGTACAAGCTATCCTACGGTATATTAATCTGCCGCGCTGTAGTAAATTCCGAAATCCCCTCCTGGGCTCCCCTACCATAGTGTTATTACTGTGACCCATAGCACTAGTCGTAGGGTCGTATTAATCGGATTACGCTTGTTTAAATATTCTACAATATCTTTATAGGTCACACTAATAAAAATAGTTACTTGAGTCAATCGTGTGAGTTAAACCGCGTCCAGACTTGCAACAATTCGCCGCGCCGCCGCTCCATGCTGCAAAACCCGCCACATAGCGCGGACGTGGACTGAATTCAAGTCATTACAAGGGCTTGGCGAATGATTTACCGGTGATTCAGAACTTCTTGGTTTTTTGACGTCAAAGTAACAGGTTGGTTAGTTTGGATGGATGTTTGGCGAATTGTTGCAAATCTGGATGCAGTTTTACGTTGCTTTAGTATGTAAACTGCCTTAAAGTATAGCGTGTAATTTGGAAAAATGCATTAATATGTAAATAACTAAAATTAAAAAAAAGTTTTTAAATTACTTACTTATTCAGGTGATTCTGATATATGTATTATATATATATAACCTATACACATAAACTTGGGAAATTATTTAAAAAAAACATTACTAATTATGAAAAGTTTGTAAAACATTTTTAGGGGAGAGCGGGATAAAATGATCCCCAAGAACCTAATATCTTTGTTTATATTCTGTCTGTGTTTGTGTATTATTTGGGCAACATGAATATTTTTTTATGTAAAACACAGAACATTTTTGTAATAGGCTTTATTTAAAAAATATTATTTAGCTTTTCTCTTAAATAAAGATATTTAATAAATACTTTAATCAAACTACTTTCTACATATTATAAAGGATTATTTTGCCCTTGCAATAATATAATAAAAGTCACGATTATGTTTAAAGAAATAATATATTTAAAGTTAAAGTTTTATTAAAATATTTATTAAATATTATTATTCTGTAAAAAAAACAAATAATATTTTGTTCAAAATTATATTCCCTGAAAACAAATAAACTATAAATGATAAGCTTTATTATTTTTATAAAAGGTACCTATAGAAAAAAAAGGAAAATTATTATTTTACTCCTCATACATGAAAATTTGAAAAAAAACTTTTAAGTATTAAAAAACATACTTAATCTTAGTCTTATTCGTAAATGGCTTTAAAAAAAAGTCCGAGCATATGTCACACATAAACGTCTATTCTGCATTGGAACTAGCCTTTTTCGCCTGTCGATTGATAGATAATAAAATTCATTACTGCAAAAGAGGCTCATCGTATTCTCTCTTTATCCTCATTAGAAGAAATTAAAAAAATAAATACAAACTGTCCACGGATGAGGTTAACGAGATGACATATGGACCAAAAATTTTATTTTCCGAAAAAATTTCATTCTTCATAAAAAAATAGGATTTACGAAGTGAAAATGTTGATTTTGTATACAGGGTTCGCAAAAAACCTAAAAAATATATTTTCCCAAGAGTAAACTACCTTCATTTTTCATTTTTAGGCAAAATGTCATTAGGAAAATTTATTTAAAATGTTGGTAATCGATTACTACAATAATACAAAATTTTATTGAACTCCATAATTTGTCAAAAAGCTTTGATAACATTCGTTTACAGCTAAAAAATTGTGTTGTGTAGGAATCTGGAGAAAGGAGGTGGTTAAATGGTGGCAAATTATGTAAAATAATTAATTTTTGATAACTCCAACATCAGTTTTATGAATCTTTTTGATACCCCTATAAAATTTATAAAATTATGTCAAATGGTATTCTGAATACATTTTCTAAATTTACTTTGCTTAAAAATAAAAAATAAAGGTAGTTTACTCCTGGAGAAAAATCATGTTTCTTAAGTTTTTGCAAACCCTGTATACAAAATCAACATTTTCTTTTAGTAAAACCTATTTTTTTAATAAGCAAAAATTTTTAGGATAACTTTTTTCTAAAAATATTTTTTTTTGTTCATTTGTCCTCTTGTTAACCCCATCTGTGGACAGTTTGTATATTTTTTATTTTTACGGTTGGTACTGTTTTAACTCTTTAAGATCACGTTACCTCATCGGTCATAAACTTATTTGTTACTAATTATATATATTTTTTTTAACATATATAACTCTAATCAACCAAATTATTCTATATTAGGTAATATCCAGCTATCTAAGCTTAACAGAAAGTATGAAAGTAAACTTTCAATAAATACTACATAGCCTGAAGAAACTCATAAAAGTTTATAGCTTACTTTACATCAAACACGAAAAAACAAACATTTACTTACTGCCTATTTGTTCTGAACTAAAATAACTTCTGGTAAGTTCCCTATTAAAAGATTGCCGGCAAGAAATTGTTACCAAGTATTGGTGTTTGGATGGTGTTACAGGTATGGCCAAAACTTAAGGGATCATTTTAACCCGAAGGCATCGTTTTATCCCACTTTTTCGTACTTACAGAGATAATCAATTATTTAAAAAAAATTACATGAATTTTGAGCACAAATATGATTAATCGTAAAGAAAAAAGATCGTAAACAATTTCTTTGTACAGAATAATCAGCTAAATTTCTTGTAATTTAAAATACTCAAACCAATAAACAAGTTTTAATGATTTTTGGTATTAGTCTGGTCAACATGTACCTTCTAGGATAAAATTTTTGTTCCCCAAAAAATTACGATCGGGGTGTCATTTATTTTGGAATAATGTATAGAAAGTTTAAGGAAAAGTCCCGAAAGAGGCAGATAAAAATTGCAAAAGTTATAAACAATAAAGAAAAAAAGTGGGGTTTGTTTTTTTTAAATATCTTAAAAACTATTAAGTATATTTAAAATTTAAAAAAAGATTTAAAAAACAGAAAGAATGTTTTTACAAAAATAGTCCTATTTTCCGAAACTGTATCTTAAATATTTACAATTCTAAAGCGGCCTACAGACGATCAATATTATTTCGCAATATTTTATATTGTACAATAAGATTGATCGTTTGTGGTTAATATTGAGGATTGTACAATATATTATGTTGTGTGTGGATAATATTCACAATTATTTTAGTTTTCAAATACGAAAGAGTATTTGTTTTACAAAAACCATTAAACAAATATAGGTTCAAAAGCAATAGAAGATGAACTAAAGTTTTTTTTTTCTTTTTAAAACATGTTTCAACCAGCTTCTTTTTTTCTTAGCCATGTTTTAACCAGTAGCTACAAAACAAACCTAGTTATTGAGCAATAATAGTCATTGCGAAAATATATAGCACTGTTTGGGGACGACTAGCAATATTATTGTACGAGGGCAGTCTGACTTCCGCGCGTGGTCCGTCCCTCGGAGACTGCAACAAAAAAATCATTTTGTCATATAAAATATGAAAATTAAAGAATAAGAAAATTTTTGCACAATAAGGATACATGAATAAATAATTATCTGCCACCAAAAAATTTTATTTCCGTTTTTCCATCAGTTATCCATTAGTAAATTACTAACTGATAAATAACTTTTTGAATTAAATATTAACATAAAATTTTTTCACGTTGTTGAGTTATTTTTAAGAGGTATAGAAATAGATTCCTGTTAAAAAAATTATAATTTTTTACTTTTTTATTTACAATCAAACACTGTTAAAAATTAAAAATTGCATAAAGGTAATAATTTTTTTCAATATCTCAAATATACTGATTTCTAATGGTTAAAAGCTACATGAAAATATTTTTTTATTACTTTTTAGCGTAAGACAATTAAAAAAAAAAAAATATTCCTGTTGATATAGATAATGATTAAAAAAATATTTATTGCTAAAAAGTGCATTCATAACAATTCTTTTTACCACTAAATATGAATATTAGGGAATCATTTTTTCTTTAAAAATCATAATCTATATCAACAATTGGAATAAGTAACTTGATTTCCATTATCAGTCATTATTTGCTTGTTCTTTTTCTATTAAAAATAATTAATTTTATTTCTAATAAAAATTATTTTTGTTTATTATATTAGTCATAAGATGAGCAATACTTTTTTGCGTATAGTTTAAGAGTCACCCTTTATACCCTGGATTTTAATATAGAAAGTATTTGGTCTCTGCAATGGTGGTTGGGAGTAGGGATAGATAGCCGATTGAGGGACCACCACCACCGGTGGAGCTTATTATCTCAAGATCTATGACATCAACAATTATTTAGAAATCTTGCGCAACTCCATATTTAGGGCGTGGCCACAGCCTGTCATCTGCCAAATGCCAAATGTCACTTGCCATCTGTCAAATAGCAAATGCCAATATTATGCGCATGCGACAAACCTGACAACAACGGTCCTAAGCCTGACCTGACGCCCCGGGGGATGAGACGGGGGCGCAGTGGCGCGAGGGGTAAGGGTAAATAATAAAACACCTTGTATATATTAACTTTATTTAAGCCACATTGTACATTGACTCTTAGCAATTTTATACACAAGTTTAGATAGTAATACACTACAAGCTACGGCAAATTATTTATGGCGGTATTAACGTACTCCTTGCATTTTTATCCAAATAATATTTCTGAACATACCCATTGTAATTTCAAGGTCAAAGCATACAAACCGTCAATAATAACAAAGATAGCTTCGGTTAGATAATAAACGGTGAAAAACAATGGTAACTAAATAAAAAGCAGTGTTTGTAGTAAAGCGTTTATTTTTAAATAAAAAATTACATACATTGTTACCATATTTCTAAATAATTCTTAGAATAATGCCTTATAAAATAAAAAGGAGTGTTTGCAGTAAAGCATTTATTTTTAAATTAAAAAATACATTGTTGCTATATTGCTAAATAATTCTTAGAATAGGATCTTGGACATGCCATTTAAACACATGTAAATTTTGTAGTCAAACATGGAGAAAGAAGTAACCTATGGACAATTAAGTATATATTGGACAAAATATATGGACCAATAAATATCATGGGAACTTAGCGGAGGCTTCTACGTGCTGCCATTTTTTTTAGTAGCGAAGAATTTGTGACAGGGTGTGGTATCATCATAAGGATTTATAATTATTATTGCCAAAAGAAACTATAAGTATTTAAATTTTATTAATATTAAATTTTATTAATATTTATAAATATAAATATTTTTTTGTTAATTTTTGTTATTGCTCTTTAAAACTTTGCGGTTTTTTTAAGAAAAAAATTATTTTGTTGTAAATTGGTGGTTTGTTAAAATTGTTTTCAGAGGCTAATAAGCCCCACTGGTGTAGGTCATAGCTTATAAAAGTCAATATTAAAAACTTGTGTGCTATAGAACATACTAAGATCAGTGGCTTAACAAAGTGTAGAGCAAAGGATTATAAGTATCACTTTTAAGAGTTATGTATTTCCGACTCTATGCTCTAATAAAAAATAACACAATTTTGGCAGTTTCTAATTTCACTGCATACAGATTTATTCTTTTCGTACGACCCTTCTTTTAAATGGTTATTATAGCAACTCTCCCCTCGAAAGTTTCGTTTACAAATATGGCATTTTATTTTAATTGCGTCTTCCGCGCATTTTGGAGATTGTTGACAACCAGGACATGTTCCTCCACATCTATGTTTATTTTTGTGATCATACGGTACATTACATTTTCACAATAATAACTACAGGCAAAAGCAGCAGTCAACGAGGTTATGACATTATAATGCCCCTCATGATGTAGGAGGTTTAACCTTTTCGTTGATTCACTTGCTCCCTCAAAAATTACATCTCTTCCTTTAGAACCATATTTGTATACCACAATTTTAAATTCCTTTTGATGTTGTTGAAACAGCTGCCGGAATTCCAGCACCGTCCTCAGGAATATTGACTTGGGCCTCTTTCAATAGCTTAAGTGTTCTCTCTGTTTGAAACTTGCATGCACCATTTCTGATCCTATTAAATTCAGGATTCTTTGTTAATTTAGCTATTGCAACCACCAAAGCACGTGGCAAACATAAATTGTCACGGTTGTTAATTGCAATGATGCCTTTTCTTGCCACACATTCCTCCTCAAAAGTATTATAATTTTTACCCTTTCCCCGACCAGCAAGAAGTCTAACTGTGGTGACTCCCGCGTTTTTCTAAAATACGGCACCGTTTCGAGACTTCCTGCTGGTCGGGGAAAGGGTAAAAATTATAATACTTTGAGGAGGAATGTGTGGCAAGAAAAGGCATCATTGCATTAACAACCGTGACAATTTATGTTTGCCACGTGCTTTGGTGGTTGCAATAGCTAAATTAACAAAGGATCCTGAATTTAATAGGATCAGAAATAGTGCATGCAAGGTTCAAACAGAGAGAACACTTAAGCTATTGAAAGAGGCCCAAGTCATATTCCTGAGGACGGTGCTGGAATTCCGGCAGCTGTTTCAACCACATCTAAAGGAAGAGATGTAATTTTTGAGGGAGCAAGCGAATCAACGAAAAGGTTAAACCTCCTACATCATCAGGGGCATTATAATGTCATAACCTCATTGACTGCTGCTTTTGCCTGTAGTTATTAATTATTGTGAAAATGTAATGTACCGTATGATCACAAAAATAAACATAGATGTGGAGGAACACGTCCTGGGTGTCAACACTCTCCAAAATGCGCGGAAGACGCAATTAAAATAAAATGCGATATTTGTAGATATTTGTAAACGAAACTTTCGAGGGGAGAGTTGCTATAATAACCATTTAAAAGAATAAATCTGTATGCAGTGAAATTAGAAACTGGGGTCCTTTCTAGGATCTCAGTCCCTCTACGATCTCAGTTAGGAACGCGCGGAACTTCAGGAAATTGCGTGTGAAACGGAACGGCGCGGCAGCATATACATACATATACATCTAAAGGAACACAAGTGAAATAGAAGGGGTTAAGGAGATGCTAATTAAATTTAATATTTGTTACCATTATACCAGATTTCTAGGTAAGTACAGGTTTTTTATTTAATAAATCTCTTAGTTGGCTTGTTTATCATATCATTATCAAAAGTATACATCCCATTTTTTTAAACGCAAATTAAAACGTGAAAGCAGTTCACATTATTCAAACTGTCAACTGCGTTATAACTGAATGTCGGATTTGGAGGTAATTATTAATACATAAATGTAGCCATTCGTTTTATTGAAATTAACAACAACCGTGGTAAGTTGATTTTTCTTGGCTGCCTTTTACCTTTAAATTCTTGTAAAGAATATGTTTTTTAACAGAAGTCTGTAGGATCTCTAACAAGAATATGGTGATCTTATGACAAGGATTACTGGTTTATCTTACAAGGCAACTGTTTTAATTAAAGGATTTGATACATTTTTAAGAGAAAATCAGGATATCCTATATTAAAGATAATTGATTTTACTTGTAAGGCACTGTTTTATGAAAGAAAATAAACCCAAAACAGCTGATTTTTATTAATTGTTTAATTTAACAAAATTATACCTATTATTTTAAGTAAAAATACCTAAACAATACTAAATTTAGTACTAAAAACTACCCCATAGTAATTAGAGTATTTTATTTTTGGAATTTTTTGGTAACCTTTGAGCTACTTAATAACATGCTACTAAATTAATTGGGCCAAGTTTTGGCATTTCAACCTAAAGGAAATATTTGATTTAGAAATACAGTTTTTTTTTTGGTTAGTTTTTTAAAAATTAAACAGTAAAGTAAACTATAAGTAGGTATTAAATGTGGTAGACTTACTGCAGCAAAGAAGCTTTCTAAAAACTAAAATTTTGAACTGTTAAACAGCCTTACTCAAATACTTAATCTTATGCTTAAATGTTTTTTTAGTACAAGAAGTTGACGATTCTAAAATCCTACTATAGAAAATGGTATAGCAAATTAAATAAAATTAAAGAATGATCACCAAATAAAATGGACAATCCTGCTGTAAGTATGGGCTAAAATAATTTTTAAGTTTCTGAATAAAAAATGTGCGTCTGCATGTAATGTTGTTAATTCTATGTTTTACAATGACAGAAGAAGACAAATTTAAAATTAAACCAAATTTATTTTGCATTTCTTGATCATTGATTTGACAAAATTTTTAGGTGGCTAACAAATAAACGTAAAAACATCTTATAAAAAGAATGCCCGATGAAAAATATTGACGACTCACTCCCGCCATCTGATGTTATTAAGAAGATACAGGTTAGCAGAAAAGTTTGTAAAAATGAGAGTATATACACGATTATTTTACATTACATTATGTTTGAGTGTAGGTGTTTGAGTTTCTTTATACATACAATAAAAACATATAATAAATTCTTTTCCTAACATTTTATATAGTTTTTTTTATGTACTAAAATGTAAAAAAATATGTTCCACGTTTAATAGGATATTTTTTTTTCAGTTAAAAATAAAGAAAGCAGTAAGAAGTAACAACACCAACCTAATTTACTTTATAATTTTTGATTTAAGTTACAAGAAATTTTTGTTATAATTTTTTTATTTAACTTTTTTCTTTCATAAATTTTTCGTATAAAATAATAAATGGCGTTTTAGTTGGACCACTATGTACACCGAGCATACCTTTTTTTGTACAAGATAATATAAGTCTACTTAAGTTCGCACCATAGGACAAACCACAAAAGAAATAAATTTACGAAAAGAAGTGATTTTTTTATAAAATGTTCTGGATGGTCTAAAACCTAAAATCAACAGATAATAATTTTTTTCAGTGGTATACGCGGTATCTCAAAAAACATGTATTATGGTCAAGAGTAATATACTGTTATTTTTGACAATATCGAAAATTTTAATAAAAAAAATTTGTGGTTAAAAATATCTTTTAAATATGCAAACATGCAAACTTAATATTTATACGAAACTGCTTTTTCATTTTATGTGATAACGGTAAAAATTTAAGTTTGTACATTAGTGCATACTTATTTCAAAATGTAAAGTGCCAAAGAAACTTAAAAACTATTAAAACTGTAAAAAATAATCAGAATAAAAAAATATCTTTTAAATGACAATTTTGCATATTTAAATTTTATTTTTAATTCTAACCATCCTTTTTTTATAAAAAAATTTGATATTGTAAAAATAATGGTACATTTCTCTTGAGCAAAATTCACATTTTTTGAGACACCCCGAATACAGCTAAAAAAATGTATATCTACTCATTGCATTTTTGGTTTTAAACCATGCAGAACTTTTTATAATGGATAAGTTTTTTCGTAAAATTATTAATAAAAAGGTTTTCCATATGGTGCGAACTTAAGTAGACGCTGTATGTTTTTGGACCAAGTACATTAATGTATTTTAACAAGAAAATCTATACTTGTTGTAATGAAATGTACTAAAGACGTTGGCTTTGACAGAAGATTATTAAATCCTTAATACGAAAATGAAATACTTTAAGTAAGGGAAAACCAAATAATTGTGAATTTGGATCAAAGGTGCTTAATAAACATTCAAAAATCACATTGGTTTAAGATAATGTATAATTTATTTTATATAAGATAATTCTAGTTATTTTAATTAAGGACATTACTGACTATATTTAAGACACCATGTGTTTGGACATATACAAGATTATAGCAGCCTTGATTAAATTTCGTACGACCTAATTCTAAGAGAACCCTTTTGTCAGTGTAGTAAGCCATAATTATTTTGAACCAAATAAAAAGCGATTTAAACTAAGCTTTAAAAATACAATTATTTCCCCAATTAACCATCTCTGTATTGGCAGCGGTTTTCAAGATCACTGTACTAAACATCGAAAATAGCTCACCCTGTATAATACATTTTATCAAACAAGAAAAGTATTTAAAGGCCTCGATAAGAAATATTCTATTCTTAAAAAAAAATCATGAAAAAAAAAATAAAATAAAACGAAACTATTTACATATATTGTGGGACAGCAATACCGTATTTGTCATTAAACCTAAACATTTATTTAAGTGAGTAGACCTGAGCGTCTGTGCCCAGCGTAAACTAAAAAATAATAGTCAGCTGTATTGAAGATGGTGGATCATACGTCAGTCACGTATGATCCACCATATAAGATATTAAAAAAAAATAGTTACAAACTCATTTTATACATCATGAAATTTAAACAGTTGATTATTTATATTGCCAAAATAATGCAAAAAAAAACCGTCAGCTGGACCTTTAATGGGGAAAGACCGTCAGTCAGCGCCAAAAACATGCTGTGCCAAAATTCGCATTTTTTCTAAAAGTGTTTATGGCCTATTTTTGTGTATTGTAGATAAAAACTGTAAATAGATTTTTAAAAAATAATTAAACTATTTAACAAAATTTTTAGGAAAGCGACAATTTACGGGTTTTTAATTTGAGGCTACTAGTGTCTAATACACTAGTAGCCACAAATTAAAAAAATATATATCCGAAAATGTTTACTCTACCGACTTTAATTTTTATTATATTTTAGTGCAAATAGTTTAATTTTTTAATTAATGATAATGTAGAAAAATGTTCTGTTTAAAAAAATTGAAAAATATGAAGTCTTATAAAACACTCTGTAAAAATATTAGGACCACGTTTTGTACCTTTTATTATGTAAGTTTACATATACCAGAAATATTATGAAATATCTATTTTCTCGGTTCAAGGTCACATTTCCTAAAAAAAAAAACGATAAATATAAGCAAACATTTGTCGAAAAAATGACAACTTTTATACTTCTTCTTTCCACAGATTTTATACTTCTTCTTTCCACAGATCGCAATATTTTTTTAAGAAACGACCATTAAGGGACTTTGTGTCCTACAGACGCCCTTTTAAACCACCAACTGTTTAAAGTTGGGTTTCTGTAACGTTAAATTAATAAGGCGTTTCTTCGGAAGTTCTTACCAAATGGGAAACTTTTGATTACTAACTTTACGAGAAAAAGTGCATCCTTATAAAAAATTATGCTTAATGAGTAAATACATTTCCACAAAAATAATTGTAAGTATGTTGGATGTACAGGGTTATTCATTTTAAAGTAAACAGGACCTTATTTTTAAACTTACCTGTATTTTTTAAAATACGAATTTAGCCATTTCGTGTATTTTTTTCGTAGAATTTAATAATCTAATCAAAAAAACATTTGGAACAAAAAAAAGTCACAGAGTTACAGTACGAGTGACGTATTTTTTAAATGGAATACCCCGTATATTTTTATATCAAGGGATAGAGATTGCCACGAGGAATTCGGTGATTTAGGGGTTGCTGGGTTTATTTCCTGCGGTTCTGCAATTGAACTATATTATACTATAAGAAGAGTTTCAGGTCACAGGTGCTCATTTGTTAAAGTCAAGAATTTTAAAAATACCTTTATTACTTTTTGGGTTAAGAAATAGATATATTATATCATTTTTAGCATATAATATAATTTGAAGTCGTTCTTCTAATGAAAACCTCATTATTAAACTGTCTCATAAATCTTAACAAGGTATAAAATTACTTTCTGTTACTTTTTTTTAACGACTTTTATATGCTGCAACCGTTGACTCCACCGCAGAAGCGGCGACTGACGCTCATTTTGCTGACTATCTAAAACTATTTTACTGCAACAAATAAAATTAATTCGGTATAAAATTGATATGAAAAACATAGCGCTACCTCCCCTACTAGTAAGTTTAAATCCATTCTTTGAGTTTACAGCCCGTAAACTGAATGGTTATTTTGTTAATTTATAAAAGTATAATTGGGATACATTTAGCGAGCAGGCTAAAAAAGTTTTCTTTTCAAATTGTTTATATATTTCTGCATATAAAACCTTTTTTTATACGCTAACAATGTTCTGGTTCATTTACATAAACTCTTCCTTACACATTTACAGGGTTACATCCAGATCTAAAAGCCAGCGAGTTGTTATATCGTTAGGATTTTTTGGATAATCATAAAAAGTTTATTTTAAGTGGACGAACATTTCCTTTTGTTTGTCATAACTTCTTTGAGCTAAACTTTAGACTCGTAGTATAAACGTTTTATTACTAAAATCATCCAGGGCTGTCGTCGTTTTTTAATAAAAAAGTTTATTTTTGTAACTGGTTGGTTTTTAGAATATTTGTTTTTTTACTGGAAGTTTTTTTATCTTTCTGACATCCCACAAAGGCCTATGCCTAAATACTGTGGGTGTCGGGTTATTAGATGTTTAACCCATCATTTCCCCTGTTCCTTCAACGTTGTCCAAGCACTGAAACGTGCAATTTTTTATTTCACAACCTTTTAGACAATGCGCTAGTGCCACCACAAACGTTATTTTTAAATTATTACTACCTAAATATGTCTCCCCGCCGGGAATCGAACCGGCGACTTTTGGCTTGGGACGACTCAAAAAATGTTTTTTTTTTCTGAATATTCTATTATTTTAAAATAATTTCTTAAGGTCTCACATAACCGCAACGAGCCCGCAACTGTCGTTTCGCTGGTGAAATGTAGGGGGATGCGGGACAATTTAATATTAAACTTGCAACTTTTTAATTTTAACATGTTATTTATTAAACTTAAGTAAAATGATCTATGAGCTGTCTTGCAGCCACTGCCTACATAATGAAATATGAAATGCGTAAAAACACAAGTATAATCGGGGTCACGGACAAAAATAAATGTCTTGGAAAATTGGGTAAAACAATTTAGAAAGCCTATTCAGACACTTAATTTTCGAAAACGTAAAGCAAAAAGTTTTTTTATTTAATAATATTTCAGTAATATGAGTCTGTAATACTACGCTTGAAATTGAAGACTTTTAGAAAAAAACCGGACAAGTCCAGATTTTATAACTGTTGGAAATTCAAAGAAAACTGTATAACATATGAATTAAAATTATTAGAAACTAAATTATTCTATTTTCTTGTATTTACAGTTTTTAGAAGCGCTACTATTTGGTTTATTAAGAGTCTTTATAAAAAACAATCTTCATATCTAAAATTTTATTAGCTTTTCGAACATATTTCTGTACTAAAACTCTAGTTCTAATCTTTTACTTTATTCTGGTTGATTTTAATGGAAAAACTGCTGCATATTTGTGTTTGTGAAATATGAGAGAAAACGCTCTCAGGTTTTTTAGCAAAAAATTTGCTATATTTTAAAAGAACCGTTCACTCACATAATTCAATTTGAAATAGCAAACTTGAAGGTTTTACTCATACTAGAAAATAAAGCCAAATATATATTACTAGAACCTTAAAATGTTCGATAAAGACCGTTATAATATCATGAGTAATATTAATTAACAAGGCAAAACTTTTTTGAGTTTTAACAAATTAAACTATTAGGCTGGCTACACACTCAACTGTTAGTATGGGGATTTTTCCCGCGTGGTATATCCCCGCTATAGATAATTTCAACGTTTAGTGCAAAAATCACACCAATCCAGACTTGTCAGCATTTTGCTCCAAACTATGCCGTCGACTATGTCCAAAATTCTCATAGCGACGTTATAGTAGGGAAGCCGAAAAGGGGCTTTTGTGATTTACTACATCGCGGCAGATTAATATACCGGTGGATACCTTGTACTCGGTTAAGTACCTCCACCAAATATGAGCCCCGTATATAGGGCCAATCATAAAAACAAAAATATATCCGTCAGAAATTGTCGAGCGCGTCAGATTAAGATAGGGTGAGTTAATTACATGCTAAACAGTGTATATTCCACTAATTTGACAATTTAAGAGTAACGAAAAGAAAACAGATGGCTAAAAACAAAAAGTAATTTTGATAGTTTCAAGCGTGGCGATTTTTTTTATTTTGAAGAAAATAATTAATAAATAACAAAAAATATGTAATCCGATACGATCCGAATGATTTCCACAAGTCAAAATGATAACAATATTTTTTTACCCATTTAAAAATCTATAGCCGCTTCCCCCACCGATGAAAATGTATATATTATATAACATTTTTTTCCTCTTATTATCTAAGCTTTTCAACCCAATAGGTCTCTATTACGCTCAAGTAAATCCCCATTTAGCATCGTTGGATCCCCTACTATTAATATGTTTTGGACTTCGATTTTTGCTTTAGAATATGGCGTAAGCACTGTTTAAAAGTCTGATAGCGACGCAGACGTTAATATGCTTCGGATTTTTTCACCAATCTACGGGCCTTCCCTTAGAGAATACGACTACATGAAAATGTTAATTTCGCTCAAAAATAGACTTAGAAAGTAGGGATTTCAACGAATAAAAAGCTTACCGAGTTTTTTAAAGATGCCGATATTTTGACACGTGAATTTTCGATTGAAAATAAGTGTATTTTTTCAATATTACGTCAAAAAAATGCGTAAAAATAAGTATTATAAATTGAAAATATTTTATTATATTTAGAACAAATAAAGGTGCGTTTTCACCAAATGTAAAAAAATATGTTATTGTAAAAATAAAAATGAAAATCCAGAAACTTGTTTTTTTTATATTTTTCACATAAATTTTAAGGTTATGTTTAGAAAGTGTAAATAAGTTTTAGATCTTTTTATTATCCTAAACTTCACCATATAACTTTTTTTTCCATAAGACTTGTAGTTTGACCGTAAATCGAGAAAAACCGTTTTTACATTTTAATCCCCCTTCCCCCTTCCCCCTTCCCTACCTTAGATCGATTGGAATTTATTTTTCCTTAAATTTTTTTAATATTTTCTACCTTTTATAATGGGTTTTATTTCACTATATTTTTTTTTTTCGTTTCAAAAATTATTTTCCCTGCTCTAATTTTAGTATTTATTTTCTCAACTGTACGTGTTTACACAAAAACCTATTAAACGGTGATAATTTTTCGTATTATGCATAAGCAGGTGTTGTTTTATATTCAAAATAATCTTTTATGATAATACATAATTTAACTGCTTGGAAAATGGTTTTATTTATTTAAAAAAAAATGTTGAATTGGCCAAGAGCATATTTTGCTGATCACAATAACGGACATAAAGAAAGGATGAAAATTTTAGCCTTAAATTTTTAAAAGTACATATTTTTTGTTTTATTAAAAAGTATTTAGTATAGTATTTTATGTTAAACCTAATAATTAAAAATAAAAATAAAAATATATTTTATTATTTCAAACAAACATTTATATCTAAAGATTAGCAAGAAACCAAGATTAGCAAACTGTTTTAGAAGGCAATGACTTTCAACACTGGCACAAAAATCAAAGTTCTCTTTTGCTAGCATGGTAGTGAATCTATATGGTTATTTCCGAAAACATTAGTCACATAGATGTTATTGTGCAGTTAATTTATACAATTGAAATAGCAATAATTCCTACAAAGCCAAATTTTCGGAGAGACCTCAAGTTTACCATTACAAATAAAGTGTCAAAAGTCCCCATCGATCCTATGTGTGCTTTGACATTTATTTAGTCAAATGACAAAGTTTTAGGTTTTTTGATTTTTTTCCGGAGACAGTATGTTTTATCAAAAGCAAAAATAACTGCAGACCAAAGTTGTATATCTCAAAATTCTCTATAAAAATGATTCATATAAGTTTTTCCTAAGCCCTAACATTCTCCAGATATTGCGCTTGAAAGAATCACGTTCCAAATAATATGCATACATATGCCACGTATACAGGACGTAAAAAAAACATTTCACATAAACAATGTTCTAAACGTCTTAGTTTTTGAACTACAGGGTGTTATGAGTTTTAAAAAAATATTGTTTTTTCCTAATACCTTTTATACCAATTGAGATATTTTTAAGAAATTTGGTGGACATCTTCTATGCACCAAACACATTTTTGGCATACAAAAAAATTATTACCAGTGTCGTCCATGAGGGGTTTAAGGTTAATATTTTTTATTAAAAAATGGTACGCCACTGCTTTTTTCTAAAATAAAAATATTTTATAACTTCTCATTAGATTTAGAACAAATTTGACCTCTTGACTTTTTTATTTGATTTACGGTTTTTGCGTAAATGAATAAAAACCAATTTTCGGCAAGGTCATTTCGTACGATCAAATTCTTCAGTAAAAAAATCACCTTTTTTATTTTTAAATTCTACCTAAAAGAACATAAAAAAACTTTTTATAAAAATTTGTCCTAAACGTCTTAGTTTTTGAACTACAGGGTGTTAAAAATTATTAAAAATATTTTTTTTATTTTATTTTAAGAGGTTTAAGACATATGGAAAACTTTTCTATCAATACTTTTACAAAAAAATATAAATTTTTTAAAAAAATTTTGCATGGTTCAAAACGTAAAAAAACAACCCTTAAAAAATATCAAATTTTATTACTCATCTACGAGGTTTGGCCAAAAATGTAATTTTTGCTTTAGAGTAAAATACCCGTATTTTTACTAATATTGAGAATTATTATAAAGAAATGATATTTGAAATTAAAAATTACTTATAAAAATTTTATTATTTTTTTGTGGTGAAAATTTACGCTTGTAAAATACATTTTATATTTTTAAATTTTGTAGGACAATTTTAGATAAACTTTTAACATTTAGTGATATCAAAACAAGAAAAATGTTCAGTGCACCAATGTAAAAACCTAAATTTTCTCTATTTTAGCAAAAAAGATAAAAAAATGAAATAAAAAAATTTCTAATAAACAATTTTTTAATATGCAGAAAAGTAATTTTTAATTCTAAACCTTATTTTCTAACAATTTTAAATATCAGTAAAAATGCAGGTACTTTACTTCTCAGCAAAAATTACATTTTTGGCCAAGCCTCGTAGATGACTGACACAATTTGATATTTTGACGATTGTATTTTAGGGTTTGGACCGTGCAGAACTTTTTATCAATTATAACTTCTTTTCGTAAAATTAAGTAATAATAAGAAAGTTTTCCATATGACGCCAACTTACATAGACACACTGCATGGTTATATAAACACTTTTTACTAAAATAAGCCAAGGAATTATATCCTTTAAGTCATCAATTTATTTACACTCTGTAAAAAACAAACAGTATATTTTGCCATAAACTTAAAAAATTGCTTTAATTTTTACAAAAGCAAACTAACAAAAAAATATACATACAGTGTGTCCAAGTGTCCACAGATAGACTTAACTATACTTATTAAGTTTTTTATTTTTAATATTTCGGAAAAAAGGTATTTTTATAAAACATTTTTCTGTATTTGAAATGCCTAAAGCTATCATAAAAATTGCCCTACGATTTACAGGGTGGTTTAAAATCGCAAAAATACTATTTTGAAAAGTAAAAACAAATTTCAAATTATATATATTTTTAAATAATTTAATAAAAAGCATGAAAAACTACTAAAAGTATCCAATAGATTTTTATAGTTTATCATTACTTAGAACAATTAAATGTAAACTTATAGAAGTTTTTCTTTTCTTTGTGAATATTTAATTTTACTACTATAATCATATATATTACAATTATACAATAAGTTAAGTTAAAATGTATGTAGGTAGTAATCCAAAATGTATTGATTTATATAACATAAAGTTAAAATATTTACACCCGATTTTTTTGTATTTGCAAAAAAAAGATTTTCGTACTTTTAAGTCTCTTTGTATATTAATATTAGAGATGATTTTTGAAGAACCTATTCCAGATTTTTATTTAGCGTTATCCTCAATTTTTTCTAGAAACCAAAACCAATAAAAAAAAGTTATAATACACTTTTGAATACTTTTTATGCTTTTTTATCAGGTAGTTACAAAAATATATTTTTCAATTTTTTTATTTTTAAAGTATCTAATATTATTGCGATTATAAACCATCATGTATATCTTTTGATAATTTTTATTAAACCTTTTAGCATTTCAGACAAAGCAAAAATTTTTATAAAGAATAATTTTTTTTTCAAATATTAGAAATATTTTTTTACAGGTATAGTTAAGTCCATCCTTGGATACACTGTATATACAGGGTTTCCGGAAAGGTGAGGTCAAAAATGATAGGGGTGATAGAGTAAGCCAAAATATTGTTAGTACTTCATATATGAAAAACTTCTATCGCGCTTCGTTAGGGAGATATTGACCTTCAAAGTTGGAATAAAAATCTTATTTTAATTATAACTTTTAAACTGTTTGCCACAGTACCAATAATATGTGGGCTACTAAATAACCTCATAGTAATGCTTCTTTCAATAGGTAAACGGCTGTTCACTAAGTCGGAATTATACAGGGTGCGACGATTTTTTTCATTAATGTATGCATTTTCAATACTGGTAAAAACTCGACATTTTGCCATGACCGCTTAATTCTTTTATCATTTTTGTACAAAAAAGGTACACTTTATTTATTTATTTTCAAAAACCAATTTTTAACTGTATTATAACCCGTAACTGGTGAGCCGGGGTTTGTCAAACCCCATTAAAATTTCAAAGGTTTGCTGCGCTGTTAGGAGGAGTCGGGTATCGGCCACCGCTTAGGTAGCTTTCAGTCAGTTGATCGTCAGTACCGGGGTGAGACAGAACCGGTGAAATAAATTCGGGTTTTCGTACTATTTTGGTGTAACTTCAATTTGGGGTGTGACAAACCCCAACTCACTAAATAAGTTTAATAAAAAAAACTACTTTTTTTATTAAACTTGTTATAATATTGTTTGTAGTAGTTTCTTAGAGACTTTTTACTTGTATTCTTTAGTTTTTGGAAAAATAAATTTCATATGTGTTTATTAACTAGCTTCAATTAGAAATGTATATTTCTATTCTAGAACTTTACAATGTTTGCAATGTTGTGCAAAAAAAATAATTCTTCAATAATTTTCGTTTATTGTTTATTTCATATTATTCTTTAAGTCACTAAAGTCACAAAAAATAATTAAAAATAATTTTCGTAGATTATTTTTTCTTAAAAATGCTCTTTTTAATGGGGTTTGTCAAACCCCACCTCACCAGTTACGTCTCAATAAGATGACCGCACCAGCTACGGGTTAAAGTTAAATGGGCTTACAAACAACGTTTTTAATCATTTTACTACATTTTAATAATTTTATCAAAACATTGATTTTTTATTACATACAAAATGCTGGTATGTCTGGATTTAAAATGCGATTTTCTGAAAAACGGTTCAAGATATCGATTTAAATAAAGAATACCTTTTTGTAAAAAAATTATAAAGGAATTGAATGGCCAAATCAAAATGTCAAATTTGTCACTAGTGTTAAAAATGCATACATTAAATGAAAAAAATCATCGCACCCAGTATAATCCTGATTTACTGAACAGCCGTTTACCAACGGAAAAAGCATTACCATGGGGTTATTTGGTAGCCTAAATATCATGGGTACTGTGGCAATGGTTAAAAGTTATAATTGAAATAATTTTTTATACCAACTTTGAAAGTCAATATCTCCCCAACAAAGCGCGATAGAACTTTTTTATATGAAGTACTAACATTATTTTTACTCACTCTATCACTCCTATTATTATTATTGACCTTACCTTTCCGGACACCCTGTATATTTTAATTAGTTTTGGCATAAAAAATCTAATATTTAATATGTAGAAGTCGGCTCAAGAAATCGGGTTGACCGGTGTTATATTATTTATCTTATTTAAGTCATTAGTGTTTTCTAATAAATAAAACGCATACAAGTTCTGTATTTAGTTACCAGTTTATTCATGTTGTCTATAACTAAATATAATATGTTATTAAATATATCTTGTTTAAAAATAATTCAAACAATTATTTTTAAAAAGTGCGTTTTATATCATATTTGCAACCTTATCATGTAACTTCTATTTATTTTATTTTAATAAATATGAAATATTTGTTTCATCAGATAAAATTATAAAAAATATTTTACTATGTCGACAATATAATTAATTACTTATTTTAAAAAAATATACATTTAAATATTGAATTTCCTTAAATAAACTTTCTGTGTTAACCATATAAATAAAAGCATTTGCAATTAATAAAAAAATTAGAAATGATAAGTAGATTATTTACCAAATAATAATAAACTACTAAATAACGTGTGTGCTGCGTTCTTGAATTATGTGAAAGCCATGGTAGAAATTATTGATACGTGGCACATGGAAGGCCAATCATGAAAAAGTCAAAATAAATTAAAACTACAATATCTTCCTAGGAAACATTACCTCTAGGGCGCTAAAGAATCGAGTAGTGGTTTAAAAAAATCGGATTTTTTCAAAGTTCTTAGCGATCTAAAAAGCATGGAAAACCTGAAAAGTCGAGAAATTTGTTTTACGTCAGGAAAATGGTAAAAATGCACTTAAAGTCATAATTTGTTCTTAACTTAAAAGGTTTAAAACTGCCATTGTAACAGTTTTATTTTTCGATTTTTTGAAGGTTATAGATTGCTGGTGTAAAACTAACGACAAAATCGTGTTCAGGCAGCAAAACTACAAGAGGTACCATATATCGCGTGTAAATTACAGGCTTAAATATTTTTTCTTTAGTTTTTCAAATAAGTATGCTTTATCAATTTTCTCAACATTAAAAGTGTGGTATCTCAAACATGCTATATAAGTTTTCTGGTATATTTTCACGTCGGAAACACGATTCTGTGGTGAGTTTTGCTCCAGGGCTCATCAAGACTCAGTAGAAAACTGTCAAAATCTCCGCAAAATGCATTATAAACTATATGTCACATGTCTAAGCACTATTTTTTTACTTGCGCTATTCGTCGTCTTGAACACAAAAAATCTCATTCTTATTTTTTTTCATTTTACTTTTCATTTCATTCTGACAATGCTTAATTAAAATAAGATAACATAAAGTCCGCACGTTTAGTAAAGAGGCCATCGACGTCATCATTATCTACGCGAAATCTTCTGTAACTCTCTTTTAATCGCGGTTTTGAGGGCTTCGTATCCTTACCTAGGAAGTAGGCATTTTAAAGATTTGATTTTAAAAAAAATAACATTTTAAATACGGAATGAGGGAATAAGAGGAGATTTTGCGCAGAAAATGATGACGTCGGTGGCCTCTTTACTAAACGCGCGGACCCTACAAAAATGTATTCTAATCCTGCAATGCCTGAAGGGAAATGTGTCCAAGGCAAATTTATTTTGCAGAGTAAGACTTACCTGACTACGCATGATTATAAAGGCATTG
This sequence comes from Listronotus bonariensis, assembly GCA_014170235.1. Lineage (NCBI taxonomy): Eukaryota > Metazoa > Arthropoda > Insecta > Coleoptera > Curculionidae > Listronotus > Listronotus bonariensis. The sequence goes on along the minus strand of JACEGR010001394.1, from coordinate 83,240 downwards.
GTTATGCGCAGCCAGTGCGTAGTCCTGACTAGGTCTAACCTATTCAGCAAAATAAACTATTTTTTGACACATTTTTTATGCATGCATTGCAGATTGGAATACCCTTTTGTAAGTTGTTATCTTAGCTTACATATCCAAATTATTTCTTATAAAATATAATTGTAAAGTCGCTTACATATAACTTAATGTTTCTGTGTTCCTATGTACAATAAGAGTAATACGTTTCTTCTTTTCATATCAAACAAAAAATACCAATCCAAAACTAGCAATTTAATAAAGTGGCCATGGAAAACATGCAAAAGTCAGGGAATTTAAAAGTACGAAATTTGTAAAAAGCCTGTGTCGGACAACTTTAAAAGAAATAAAATTAAAACAGACATACATACTCGTAATTGATTTTCGTATTTACAATAAGTGTTCGTCCTTGTACAGAGTGTCCCAAATTTAAGGGTGGCTATAAGTATTTCGGACTTTGACTTTGAAACCGTAAAATATACAAAATCAGTTAAATTAGATTAATGTCATAAAAAATGAGAACTCTTCATTAAATTTACAGTTTTAAAATTTAAGGCATTTCGGAAACTTTCAAAAAATACAACAATTTGTAGTTTGGTTTTTTATTATCCTTTTTTCTGACATTTAAACTTCGTCTACAATGCATTTTGCCTTAAGCCATCGTAATTTAAAAAATTAAACGCCTAATGAAGCAGAATTTGCAGAAATTAACGTATCTTTTTAACTAAATAAGGAGAAGGAATCTAAGTCCGCACGTCTTGCAGGCCTTTGCAAAGGTTCCCGATTTCCAATTCATTTATTATTATTTTTTTTTAAGTTAGCTGTGGCCTTTGGCCCATTATGGACAAGAGAGCTATATTTTTGCCACCATAACAAAATGTTAAAAAGGTACTTGTAACGAATTTTAACACTGCATTCCTTTCGATAGTTAAATTACTCTCTTGTGTTTTGTCCGAATTTTTTCACTGACCAATGTTGTTTAATATAACTATATGCTGTAAGTAAAAACGAAATTTCTCGGTTGATATTAATATCATTAAAAACCCCTTGACGTTAATTTTATTAGAAAGTCAGTGACAAAATTTCATCCGTCTAAAATAATCACTCTGCCGAAGTGTTTGAAGTTTTATGTAGATTTGGTATGGTTGGATAGTTATTAAAATTTAAATTTCTCCAAATTCTCATTATAGGCATTTGCAATTCATTTATAAAACGACTAGTTGAGTCTCGAGGCGTATTATTCGTGTTAAAACATCAAAATAGAAAAAATATAGTAAATTTATGAAATAGGCACTTGAAGTGTGCAATTATAATTTCGCTTTGTACCAGTTATATTAAAATTCGTACCAACTCGGTGCCAGGTTGCTTTTTGCGCATTGTCACCGAGCCCGGTTAAAGTATCGCATGAATGACTTCAGACTAAACTTGATCTTTTTGATCTGTCACAAAATTTAACCTCACAAATAAACCTTCTGTACCTTCTATTATTTTTTATTTCATTATTTATTTGCAGTCTCCTAATTTAGTACCCATGGTTTTTCTTTCTAAGAAATATTAATTATTAAGAAAAACAATATTATAATTTTTATGTTAGGACGTTCAGTTTCCTTCTGTGACATCGCCAATTAAACAACGGTTCCAAAAAGCTCGAATTCTCCGAGTGTAATATCAGCATCGTGAATACGAAAATTGATCGCCCAGAGTGCGCGCAAATTCATTGAACACGCACATTTATTGCTCGACAATAGAACTCTTTTGCGTGAATATAAAAATTTGCACTGCACTGCCAGAGTTCAAGCTTAGTTCGCACTAGGGCGACTACATAAATTCACTATTAGTATGTCGACATTATTTAATGTTAAAAATTGCAGAATTTTATGGTTGGTTGTTTTTTTATAATTGGTATATTTTAAATTTTACAGCATTATAGTCTACTATGTAGGAAGTATTACAAAATGCCTCCCGCATTTATTATTTGAATGGAACAAAATCTCGAGTGTTTTATTTTAATGCCTACTGAAATTTACTTTTATATGAATGTATGCAATTTAACAGTAAGAGCAACATTAAGTATAAGATATCAAACGATCATACCATCAATACCAACATGCTTTCCGTAATTACTTGTTTTTAGTTCATGTGTTACTTAATTTACAATTTAATAGTTTGTGGATAAATTAAATAGAAATTGTCAAAACTTAATATTATTCATAATTCCAGCCCATTTGTCCTCTGGTTAACCCCATCCGTGGACAGTCTGTATATGTAGGTGTTTATAATATTTTGAGTTTAGGATTATATTTTTATATGACAATATAAAATGAAATAAAAATATACTTACTAAAATTGTAGTAAGATTAGTGGCGGTTGAAAAGAACCCATATTAATGTTAAAACCCTACTTTAAGCAAACCATATTACTAAAGTTTAAGGCCACAAAAGATGTAAGGCATAATATGTGTATCTAATAAAGGCGCAATTTCATTGAGGCAACACTGAGTGACATATCGCTGCCACATTAAATTTTAATAATTTAATAACATAATGATAATAAAACTTAAAGAAATAATAATAAATTATGTTTATTAATTGTATTACTATAATATCAATTAAAACAATAATAAAATTTAATGTCGTATGCGATATGTTCCTTAGTGTTGCCTCAATGGAATCGCCTCTGAATATATCACAAAATAGATAATTAACCGACTTCAAAAACGAGGAGGTTCTGAATTCGCCGCGTATGTTTTTTTTTGTGTGTATGTTACGCGATTACTTTGGTGTTTGTTGACCGATTTTAAAAATTCTTTTTTATTTGAAAGAGTACACTTCCGCTGTGGTCCCATATGAAAATAAAGTCAGGATCGCGAGAGAGAAAGGTACAAGACCTATTTTTTTCTCTCGGCCATCCGTAGGAAAGATCAAGAGCGCATTCAGAATCGACAACCTTGGGGTAAAATTAACCCTTTTACCGAACTAAAAGACAAGCAGATAGCTGCAGCCCCGTGTGTATCGATTTGTTGCAGCCCTGTTGCAGCGCAGCGTGTATCGATTTATAAGCTTTTGACAGATATATTGTATTCTACCAACCTAAAAGCGGTGAGCTGCAGCCCCGTGCTTATTGATTTATTGCAGCCCCCTGTGCATCGATTTATAAGCTTTTAATAGAAAATTAAAAGAACTAAAGACAGAATATAGGTGGGGGTCATGGATAGGTTAGTTAAATCTTAATTCCTTAATTAAACCTCCATTGCTGTCAACAGCTTATAAATCAATAGAATCCGCAGCTAACCGCTAAAAGAGGTACTATTAGTGTTTTTAGTGAATATTTGGCGATTGAGTTGTAATAATAAGAGACTAAAAAGCTAAAAATAATCCTTAAAAAAATTGAACCCACTTCAAAAAAATTAATGAAAGTCACTAAAAAGTTAAAAATAATAAAAAAAAGGAGTCGGCAATAAGATGTGTGCTCAATTACTCAATGTTAATAACTAAATAAACAAAATATTTTATACTTTTATGCAATATGCTATTACCCGACTTCTTTTTTATTTTATTTTTATTATTTTTAACTTTTTAATGACTTTTACTAATTTTTTGAAGTCGGTTCAATTTTTTAATGATTATTTTAAATAATATGCTTGTTTCCGTAACTTTAGTAGAGCAGTCTTGAAAAATACGTTAGTAATATAAGTAATGTCATTCGGTAAATATCATGTTACCAAAGACAATTATAGTTAGTGAAACTATAATTGTCTTTGATGTTACTAAAGTTTACGAAATAAGTTATTTTTATTGTTATTAAACGAACAAAGGTTTTAAAACTACACTCTTCATGGTTGTAGTAATAGAAAACACTACTTTTTACTGAAGACATCATGTTTTAAGTTAAGGATTTTAAAGGTAGTAGCTTCCGTTAAGATATATGGGTTTAGTATGTATCCCAATGACAAATAAAATATTACAAAAGAATATAGGTTGACCCTATTACACCACAAAATATTATTTAAAATTCAGTAATTCTCATGACTTTAGTAATAGCTAGAAACTCTAGACAGACAGTATGTAGATAGTATAATATTAAGCTACTAAAGTCCAAGGAACAGTAAAATTTTGCCAATAGTACCGGGAAAGTTACCAAAGTCTTAAGTGTATAACGTAAAAAAATTCACTCGGTAGTATCATACATCATGTGATATTAGTCTTTTCAGATCCTGTTTGACGTGCGTTTTTAGACATTTTTCATAGCAGTCGTAGATAGAAAAAATGTATTTTTCTACTATCTATTATCGTTTGTTCTTTATAAGAAAATATTACCTATTCGAATGCCGGTGTATATGAATATCGTATAAATATGAATTTAATAAGATTCAGTTCTATATACACTTGAGGAAATACTCCTGGAAATTTCGATCACAGACACTGCGACACTTTGTCTCTTTGAGTGCACCTTAACAAAGAATGTCACATTTTATAAGCCTGGCTGAAGCGCTAGCAGCAGGTAGAAGCAGTTCCTGCTAACAATAGAGAACGTAAGGGATTTAAAACGTAAAATTTCTTAGGAAGTTTGAGAGTGCATCAGCTATTATAACTTAATGGTTTTATTTTAGGGCTTATTTTTAAGGTATTATGTCTCAATTGAAAATGACTTAAAATTAGTAATCGCATAAAATTTTTTTGTTTGTAGGAAAGTTTCTGCTTAAAAATATAAGTTATTTAAAAAGACGATTTTCAACTTAACATTTACCTTACAGCTCGTCTGCTTGATTTATTTAATTATAATTTGGTAAATAATAAGGTTATATCAGTAATTTATGTGACAAGTAGTTTAAGTTCTTTGTTTTTTTTTATGCTATATTGGTGCAATATTTAACTAGAGAAAGTTTTGTGGGGTGTTGGTATCTAACATACATTTAAAACAAAAAAAAAAGGCACTCTGTATTTAACTTTTGGACACAAGTCCTTATTTTAAAGCATTTTTACCTAAAAGATGTGCGTGGTAAAAGTTAATTTAAGTAGTTGTTTTTAAGATATCGGGATTAAGAGACTCTCTTTCTGTAATGCCAGATCTAACTTATACAGGGTTTCAAGTAGGATGCTGATCTTTAAAAGTGTAAATCTTTAGAAGATGTTTCAAAGAAAAATTTAAATAAACTTATATTCTAAATATCTCAACTTTAAGGATACAAAGTGGTAAAAAAAGCTTTTAAAATGTAAACAAAATTAAATGCACAGTGGCCAAAAATTATTTTGTTCTAAATATGTGCTAAAAACCGCAGGTGTTGCCCTTTGAATTTTACAATTAAAATAAAAGCAGATTTTATTTTTTACTCCCTAGCCCAATATTGTAACAGTACTTTAATTATTAATAACATAATTTTAATTTAATTTATAAAAAAAAACTTAAACCAGATTGAACTTTGAACACTTTGTATCTTTAAAATCATTCTCCTGCGGACTGAGGTAAGTAAGGTTAGTCATAAGGAACTAGGGTACTGGAATGGGTACAATAAAACGGGAGTTTGGTACAATAAGCCTCCAGGCTGCAGTGCCACCGGACATGCAGACGGCTCCCTGGAAAAAAAAAAAAAAAAAAAAAAAGGTTAGTCATATTTCGGCCTCATGGATATGTGGTACATTTATTCCGCACCCTTTAGATACACCCTCTATATGCCAAAATATAAAGACTACTACTACTATACAGGGTGTTACTAAACAAATGCCAGACATTTTACGAGGTAATTTTTCATCAAAAAATAAGAAAAATACCTTATATGAACATATGTCATAAACGTATTAGTTTTAGAAATACAGGGTGTTAAAATTTAAAAAAAAAAACGAAAAGGTTCGAAAACACTTATTTTAGTAAAAACTGTTATACTGGATATAAACCTTGTTTAAATAAGTATTTATTATTTTTGTTACATATTTGCTAATTAAAAATTATAAAACCTAATTTTTAAAAGAAAAAAGATCCTACAATGCTTTTTTATGGTCTAAAAATATGCAATTAAGTGATTTTTTTCTTAAACTAAACAAGATACGGAAAAAAATTAGAAGACATAAAAGCAGTATTTTTATTTGCTTAATCTAAAGAAAGCACAAACATTTTACACACATTTACAACTTCAGTGGCGTACCGTTTTTTTGTTGGAAATATTCCTTTAGTTGCCTTTCGAGACGCCACTGGACTTATTAAATGTAATTAGGTTAGTAATAAATTACCCCTTAATTTCATTAATGGTATTGTCAAATTAAAACAAAATTGGGTAAAAAATAGTTAGGATATTTAAAAAAATAGATTTTTTTTGAAATTTTAACACCCTGTAGTTTAAAAACTAGGACGTTTGGGACATATGTTCATAAAAAGCTTTTTTCTAATTTTTTGATGTAAAATCACCTTCTAAAATTTCTTAAATTTGTTTAAAAAAACACCCTGTATAAAGGCTTTGGTTTAAAGAAGTTAAAATTAATTTAATGTTTATGTAAAAAGTGCATTAGGAAAAAGTCCTTATTAAAATAAGTATATTTTAATACATTCTAAATGATTCTGTTACAATTATATTATTTTTAACCCTGCCCTATAATATTTGGCTAGTAAAGATTTTTTAAATAGTTTTAAATATAAATTTTATAAGGAATCCTATTTTGGTTTATTAGTAACTTATCTTGTGTAAAACTACGTGATGTAGTATTTCCTTACGATATGAGTTCCTTGAACAACTTTTCCCAGTCTGGCACAAATGATGGACAAATATTTTTCACACATCTTGCCAAGTGCCTTTTACCCTCCGTAATGGATTACTATTGCCCTTTTACAAAAAGACGAATCCACCTAAGAAATATCACAATTTGTAACATTTCCGAATCGAATCGTTGGGGTCGGACTTCCAGTGACCTTTTTCCTTTCGAGGGATAAAAAGTCGCTATATATCAATCTTTGGAAACTTTTCAAAGATTTTTTCAAGTAAATGGCTGTCGCTTTATATTCTGTTACATAATGTAATTAAATATACCGGGTGACACAGGGTGTTATTACTTCTCCGCCACTTTTTTTTTAAAAACTATTAAAAATGTTGCGGTATAATATATGAATTATCACAACCATAAAATTACTTGCGGTTTAACAGGAACTACTATAAGTCTTTTTAATTTTAAATTCAAGGGTCCACTACTTTTACATATTATTTTTTTACATCTAATGATATATTACAACACGGTATTTACTTTTAAAATGGCAGCCTGTAAAGAAAATCAAGTAGGTACTGCTATTATTTCTGGTTTAAAACAATACTTTTGCTTCACAGTTTGTTTAACCAAAAACGATTTATTTTGTTTCTATATAAAGACCGCATGGGAAAACAACAAATGAGGAGATGATCTGCAAACCGCTGTGTTTGACAGAATAAACAAAACCAAGTTATGCATAGGATATTATATTTTAAATAGTGTTGTGTGATTTTTTATAAGTATTTATTCTATCCCATTTGTAGGTACTTAGTAATGAACTTATAAATGTTTGACATTTTATTAAAGTGCGCAAGAAAAAGCTGTTTTTCTTAAAATAATCTCCTGTGCAAAAACTGCACTTTTCACATCACCTCTTCAAATGTTCAAAAATAAAAAATGTTTAGGAAATTGTTTTCTAACTTTAAATATTAAACTGTACCAAAGTATATTATGTACTTAACCATGAGGAGGAAAAATATTTAGTTTTTATTCTGACCATTTTATTGTAAACATATTTTTGTAATAAGGAAAGATACTGCTAAAAATATAAATAAGATGCCTAATATGTTTAAGAAAAACGATAAAAGTTCAATTTCTCAATAATATTTATTTAAACTTATTATTCTTGTGGCACGAAAACGTAACTGCGCCTGCGCAACTACTATTTAAACATGATATTGGAAATACCGATAATTCTTTAAAAACACAAAGTTTTTACTACCAATTAGTAAGTACTTTTAGTTTTTTCTCTTCAGGTTTTAATTTTTTTGCTTTTTCGTTTATACAATGTAAATCTCCCCAAAACGCTACCACGTGTAAATAATAACCATGAAATAAATTTGTAAAATTTGCAACAGTTCATCATTAAATAATTAAACCCCTATCGTTTTCCAAGTAACGCATGAATTTTTACGAGTGTACAGGGTGACGCCTTTTCGTTGCGAAAACTAAAAGAGGTAGAACAAATATGATTGTGCAATCTCAATTTTGAAACAAATTTAATGGTACAACTAAATCATGGCTAACTTAATTTGTTTTGGAGATACAGAGTGTTTCTTAAATTTTGTCATGTCTTCGGAAGTTCTTACCAAATGAGAAAGTTTTAAATTATTAACTTTACCAAAAAAGTGCGTCATCATAAAAAGTCCTGCTTGAGGAGAAAATACATTTCCACAGAAATAATTGTATGGTGGACAAAAGACTTGTTTTCAAATTTATATACAGGGTATTTTCTACTTACTATTTTTAACTACGGCACGAAACTTTAAAAGGTAATTTCTTATCTTATTTTTAAAAGAAAAGGTCCTATTAACAAAACAAAAACGCCTTGATTTGCCTCTTTTCTCAGATACAGGTCGTTAATTTTTTTGAATCGATATTTTACAAATATCTTAAATACCCTTTAACCGATTTGGTTGAAATTTGGTGCGTTTGTTTAATGTACTTAAGCGTTTGTAAAGCACCAACTAGATTGACTTTATTGGGTCCAGTAGCGTCTAGGCACAACAGCCAATGTTATTGAGAGAAAAATGTCCGCCACTGGCTTTTTAGGTGGTTTTTATATATATTTTTATAAATCAACTAAAAATACAACTTTCTGGTGTCATACATTTTTTTTGTATCAGGCTTCGTATTTAAGATATTTATAAAATACTGACTTTTTAAAAAATATCTAACGCCCTATCTCAGCAACGAAGCAACTCCGAACATATGTTTATAGAAACTTTTCTTTATAAAATGAAATAAAAAAAGTTACCCTTTAAAGTCTCGCACTGTAGTTAGGAAATAACCAGTGACTTAATTTGGAAACAAGGCCTTTTTAGGCCACCCTGTACATCCAACAAACAAACAGATTTGTGGAAATGTATTTTCTCATCAAGAAGGACTTTTTTCGTAAACTTAATAGTTTAAAAGTTTCTCATTTGATAAGAACTTTCACACGCTGTATAATAAATTAGAAACAAAAAAAAACACAATTTATATACGAATATTTTCGCAATATATTGAAGAAAATTTTAAGCATTAATAAAGAATATCCAACCCAATATTATAAAACTTTAGTTTAAATGGTTTAAATGATAGATTGACGAGACATAGTAAAAGTAGCTCTTCATACCAAAACAAGCAAATTTAACTTTACTGCAAATAATTATTTGTAGTATTTTTACCGACACTTTGTTTACTGGTTTACATTTTATGCGACTTGCTAAGATTAATCGGATTTTTATGTTAATGGAAAAAAAAGTTTTTAGATTTCTTTTACAAATTACTGAAAACGTATTCCAGGAGATTCGCTTAAATGAAAAATGTAAGCATCTGATATGTCTGATATTTTGTAGTCAGTGGCGTGCTAACCAAAACTTACTTTTTTTATTAAATCTATGTTGCAAACAAAACTATCACGAAACTTTGCCTAAAAAAAAATATGGTCAAGGCTATTATAATTTAAAAAATATATAGATAACTTGTATAATGTAAATGCAGTGTGCCCCAAATAGGGCCTACATGTATTGGTAACTCGGGAATTATTAGAGCTACAGTGTTGTTTAAATTAGGACAGTTTTAGACAGTTTAATTGCAAATTTAAGTCTGCTTTTAAATTTTATTTATTTTTTATGGTTTTTGAAATAATTAAGAAAAACCAAAATGGTGCATTTTAAACTTTTGCCTGTAGCTCTTAAACTACCAATTTTACGGTTTTAAGATTACTACATTATTTGAACCCTTTTTTAAGAATAAGTTAATTTAGGTAAAAATATTTTTCTAACTTTATTTGTTTTTGAGATATTTTCACAAACTTTGGATTTTCATACGGACGCCATATTGGATTTTTAAATTTTTGAAAAGAGCTCTTCAATAGCTTTTTATTGATGTATCACAAGTCAGATTTTTTTAAGCTTTAAAAACGATAATTTTTGTTTATTTGATAGTAGGCTTAGACTAGACTGCGAATTGGCCGCCCCGTTTCATAAAAAACAAATGATACGCATCCGGAGCGGCATTAACCTAACCATGGACATTTAAGATTCTAAGTGATGAACTTGTTACCCCATGGATCTTTTGTGAGAGCGAAATTTAAAACTTATACAAAAAAGAGCGATACTTTTTGCAAAAATTAATAATTTCTAATATTACCTTAAACTGATGATATTAAAACAAAACGGTATCAGTAAACAAGTACAATATCACAGTACATGTCTTTTTCCATAATTCCATTTTTCGCATATTTCTCGCATTTTTCCAACACATTGCGGGTTACTCGGCGTAACGTGTTTCGGTTGATGGAAGCAAACACATCCCGTACCCTGTGTTCAAGTTTCAGCCTAGGGGAAAACTCTTACACGTCATTATGTGTGTGTCCCCATATGTAAAAATCAGGGGGTGTGATGTCCGGTGATCTAGCTGGCCAAGCAATTGGCCCATTATTAAAAATTATGTTGTTATTAAAGGTATTTCTAAGGACCTCCATCACCTCCCTGGTACTGTGCGCTGGACATCGGTCTTGCCGAAACCACAAATTATTTATTTCATTTGGCGGAACTGTATTTCTAATGGCCGGTAAAATCTGTTTTTGCAGGAGTAGCAAATACCTATCTCCATTCAGAGTTTCCTCAAAAATAAATGGACCAATTAAACGGTTGTCTAAAACAGAAAAATAAATGTTTTATTGGATTGTGAGACGTAAATTAAAGGTGCATTTTAAATTACCTATGATGCCACACCAAACATTAAAGCCAAACCTTGTTTGTAGCAGTCTCTTCTAAATTATGTGGATATTCTGTATCCCAGAAGTGATAATTGTGCCTATTAAAAATTCCACAATTTGTAAACCGGGTTTCGTCTGTCCAGAGAACCTTGGATTGGAAATTGGGTATCTGTTAACATTTATTATTAAACCATTGACTAAAGGTAATTCGTCTATTAAAATTGCCTGGAAACCCTGGACAATACGTGGTATATATGGATGAAAACGATGTTTTTTAAAGACCTATGCACAGATGACTTAGGAATTGTTGTCTGTTCTTCCAATTTTCTAAACGATGTTGTGGGATCATCTCTAACGTTTTTCATTATAATTGCCTCTCTTGCTTTATTATTTTTTGTAGAAGTTTTGGGATTCGGTTTTACAAAAGAACTAACAAGGCTAACAAGTTCGTAACTAAGAATCTAAAAATGGCTTTGGTTATAGGTTGTTGCCGCTCATGAAATTGTTCTTTGTATGCTAGTGCTGCAGCTTCTGTATTTCTGTGAGATTTAAAATAAATTTCTAGCATATCCACCTCTTAATCATTAAAATAATTAAAAGCCATTATTGTAAATATTTAAAATAATCAAAACTTGAATTTTTGTTGAAAGCGTTTATTTAAATTATAAGATGCGTATCTTTTGTTTTTTATGAAACAGGGCTGCCAATACGCAGTCTAGTCTAAGCCTACTATCAAATAAACAAAATTTATCATTTTTAGAGCTCAAGCAATCTGAAAACCCAGACTTGTGATACATTAATGAAAGCCTCTTGAAAAGCTCTTTTCAAAAATGTAAAAATCAAATATGGCGTCCGTATGATAATCCAAATTTTGAGTAAATCTCTCAAAATCAATTAAAGTTAATAAAATATTTTTACTTAAATTAAATTCTTTCTAAAAAGGTGTTGTAATAATGTAGTAATCTTAAAACCGTAAAATTGGTAGTTTGCGAGCTACAGGCAAAAGTGAAAAATGCACCATTTTGGTTTTTCCTAATTATCTCAAAAACCATAAAATATAAATAAAATCTGAAAGCAGACCTAATTTTGCAATTAAATTGTCAATTTTTTTCAAATTTAACCCAATTTGAGACACACTGTATTTATTGCCTTTTTAAAAACAATAAATTTTACTTTTTTACTTATTTTATAAATATACCGTGAAAAATTCTTACACTTTTAAATTTAAAAAATTAATGTCTTTAGTTTTATATTATTACACTTAGTGTCATCCTGTATCATTGGAATGGGTGTTAAAAAATCTTATTACTTAAATTTTAATCGGATTTATGTCGGACTTTACGAATGTAATGTATACGGATCACGCAGTTCTTCAGTAAAGCGACTGCTAATTACTCTTGTTTTATATTTTTTGGATATTGCATTTAAACGTCGAATAAATAGTTAACTTTATAATATTGTACCAGATATGTTTCTTATATTGTTGTCTAAATATAATTTTACAAGGAAATACACTCCTCAAAGAATTATCGCATATGCTCGATTTTTCCATAAGCTTCAATACAAAAATGCTTTCATTTAAATGGCCATATCTCTTTTAATTATTAAGGTATCAAGACAATTAAAAAAAAGAAAATGTTAAGGAAAGGTGGATCTAACACTTTATCGTAACCGTTGTTATTTACTGTTATCAATACATCCTACGGGGTGATAAATAAAAAAATAATAATAAAAAAATAATAATAAATTTTTAATTGCCCTGCATGATATGCTGTTGAAAGGGAGGAATCTAATTTGTGATTATAAAATATCAGAAATGAGTAAGGGTATAATTTATTTACAAATGATATTCGTCCCAATTAATAGCAGATTGTATAGGCCGTCTAAAAATTATTAATTTTTTCAAAATTTTTTATCACCCCGTAGGATTTATTGGTAACAGTAAATAACAACAGTTACGATAAAGTTATAGCTCCACCTTTCCTTAACATTTCCTTTTTTAATTGTCTTGATAACTTAATAATTAAAAGAGATATGGCCATTTAAATGAAAGCATTTTTGTATTGAAGCTTATGGAAGAAATCGAGCATATGCGATAATTCTTTTGAGGAGTGTATTTCGTTGTAAAATTATATTTAGACAACAATATAAGAAACATATCTACCTTTAATCTCTCTCAACGCAAGCCAAGGCACATGTGGTTACATATTTGGAGGTGTTCGATTCGGTGTGTACGGCGCCAGCAAACATAAGCCAACGGTTTCCAAGGTTGGCGTTGGTGCTCGATTGCGTTCGCTCCTTGATCGGGGCATCAAAGGATACTTACGTCTAGGGAGTACGGGTCACAAATTAAAATAGTAGTGGGGATACCGCGTAGAAGATGGAAGGTTGTGGCGGCATTGCCAAATTATGCTGATTTTCTTTGTCTTGACAATAATATATTGTCACTATTGAAAGTAAACGTTAAAGGCAATTTTTAAATAGTTTTGTATATCATGCAAAAAAAATATTTAAAATAAAAAAGGACAAAAATTATCAGCTGTTTCAAATTAACGAATAACAATGTTTTTCCCACATTTTTTTGTTTTAGTCTGTATAAATACAGGATAGGGTCGAGTTAGGTGTTCTATACATTTCAATAAAAATATTTTTTGGACAGAAAATGTTTTATTCGTATAAATTTAGACAGCCCGTGACCAGAACTATTAAAATGACATTTTCAAGTGATTACAAGCATAAGCCCTAAATTGAGGCCTCGCCCTTAAACAATTCTTCCACATTATAATATTTTGAAAATACTAATAAATATGTGTATTGTTCTTTTGGATGTCTTTATTTAATATTTAATTTTTTTATTTTTATTATTGATAATTTACTTAACTTTGTTATAGTGTTGATTCGACATTTCCTGTAATGAACTTATGAGTTAGCTGGGAATTAATAAGTAAAACACTAAATGTGAAATCTAGAATATATTTGTTCCAAAAGATTATTTTAAAATCTTAAACACAAACAAGAACATAAAAATGTATATTTACACCTAGGTATATAATATAAACTATTCATATGACCAATGTTGCACTTCATGGACTTTTTATGGATTAAAACACTTTTGATTCAACTTTTCCTCGTTGATATATTCAATTCTTTTTATAAAGAATGATTTGGAGATTTCACTCAGTATTCACAATTTGATGATTACATTATTCTTAATTATTTTGTTGCAACAACTACGGTGTTGCAACTAATTCTTACATCTTATTCTTATGACTGTTTCTAAAGACTGTCTTTTAATAACTGTCCTAACACTAAGTTGAAACTAGGCCCTAATATAATCTAAATAAAGGAGGAGCTTTCGCTTATTGGTTTCTGTAACCGTCAAAAGGCGCTTGGGGAATATCTCTAAGAAATGTCCAACGGCCTGAGAGCTATAAAAATATTCTTAGAAGGAATGATTACAGAAACCGTATCAGAAAGGCCCTTTGTTTATCAACATGTGTGTGTATGTTTGGAAATATAAATGCCACTCGCTAGTCAATTTTACGGGACAAGGTTCATCTCTTGCCCTTTCAAAATCGTGGGAATGTATTTCCAGACTTACACTATTGATAAAATTATTGAATGTACTAATAAATATGGGATAAATACAAAATAATACTAGGAATATAATAGGGTTATAACATCACCCCATATGCGAAGAGATTTTATATAGTGCAAGCGTAATAAAATCTCAGAAAAATATAAAAATATAAAAAAATACAGAAAAATAAACAAACATTACTTTAAAAAATAATGGAGTTATAACAATTATTATTATTATATAGCCTATTTTTTACTACGTGTTCTGATCTCCTCTAACCAGCACAGATGCATTCTTGTTTATATCAGCAGAAGTGTGAGTAGTAAACTTTCTGACAGCTTTTTTAGATGTTTTCTTTTTGTGGAGTAAAATCTTTGAGGAGCTATGTTTTTATTGGGAACAAAACTGTGTTTCATTTGAAACAATGGTAATGTTTTGTCTCTGACAGCTGCTAGTGCTGGGCCAACTTGAACAAACATTTTTTCCATTATTTCAATTTCATCCAAGTTTGACACCGTTCCTAAAGTCTCCAGAAAAGCCTTTTCAAGTTTCTCCTTACGTACACTGATGCTTTGGCAAGGTTTATTTTTGCTTAATTCTTGTAAGGTTGATTCAAAATTTTCATTTTGAGATTTAGCAATTACCAGACAATCACCAATCTCCTCTTTGGTTTCTAAAAAGTGAAAAATAACAATATCAATTTGATTATATAAACAAAAATAACAGTTTTGCGTAGATCTACCTACACCAAACCGACACGAAAATGATACCAAATACCAAAAGACCCCTCACAACTAAGAAATATTATATTCATACTTTATTACCAAAACAATATATACACATTCGTTATTATTAAAAATCAATTCATAACAGCAGTAAATTAATAAAGTATGAATATACCCAATTTAATCTGAGAATGGAGATCAATAAAGAGGTTCCTAGTAATATGTTTAAAAACAATTTTACGCATTAATGAGAGAGGAACTTTCGACTACACTACCACCACTTTCTATCTATACACCATCAATAATCAATTAAAACCTTAATTTACTTTTCTCTGCTCCATGTTCAAAAGGTATCATTTTGTTTTGTGAGTTTTCCAGAACATCCATGGCAAACTTAAAAAAATAGGTAATTACTTATTATAGCAAACCATTCTCATTCTATTTTTCTCTTACATTTACTACCTGAAAATTAATAACGATAACACTGGTTATAATCAGAACACTGAACAACTGAACTCAATGTTTCAATGATCTAGAGGGAATGATAATTATTATTGATAAACTGCAAAAGAGTAAAGAAAAGCACAACAGCACAAGCATAAAACTCCAAGAAAAGCGGGAAAAGCCTACATTACATAACCTACACAAACGCTTTTGCTTTTGAACCATTTTTAAACACGTACCACGTACGCCGACAAAATTGGCAACGCAGCGCCGTTAATGACAGTTCTAAAAATTTGTGACCGCTGCTACCTAGACATAAGTTCAAAGGATGGTTTGATTTAATGTGAACAGTATTTGTTGCGCTTCTAAAATTTATTAGTTGTCTCCCCAGCCGCGTACAGACCGAAAACCAACGCCGATCAACCGAATGCAAGCACATGTGACGTTGGTGTTTGTTGTTGGAAGGTATTGCAATG
This sequence comes from Listronotus bonariensis, assembly GCA_014170235.1. Classification (NCBI taxonomy): domain Eukaryota; kingdom Metazoa; phylum Arthropoda; class Insecta; order Coleoptera; family Curculionidae; genus Listronotus; species Listronotus bonariensis. Next base: position 67,065 of record JACEGR010001394.1, on the reverse strand, counting down.
CTCTCGTCCACACCTAAATTTACATTCGAGTTGGAAAATTTCAAGAAAAAAGTTTTTTGATTTTTTTAAATTTTTTGTCTCATAAATTTAAAGATTTTTTAATATAAAAATGCATTAAAAAAACTAAAAACATTTTTTCAAATTTTGTTAAAGATTATAATCATTAAAAGGAAAATTGTTATCCTTAAATTATTTCTCAAAAATTCGATCGAATAAAACAAAAAAAAACGGCTTTATGGATTAAATCAAAACTTTGTGGAATGTTTACAGGCATATTGAACTGTAAAAGGCATACTTCACATTGCTGGTTTTCTCGATATTTTCAATATAGCGCCTGAGTATCCCAAAAGCCACAACAAGTCATTTTTTTCGTGATTTTTTAAATTAACGTAAAAAATATATATTTTTTTAAATCATAGTTAATTTTTGAGTGTTTGTTTAAGATTTTTAAAATCCTCCCTAATATTTTTGTGCAGTCAGCGGTTGCTGAGATATTGATGGTTAAAGACAAAAGGTCCTTTTTCGTTCAAAGTTCAATATCTCAGCGAGAAGTGGTCGTATCAAACTTAAAAAAATTAAAGCTGAATGAACAAGTTATCCGATCCATATAGTGGTTAGGTTGGAAAATTTTTTCCAAGTTTTTAGGCCAAAAAACGGTAGACGTTGCTTGAAAATTTTTTTCGCTGTAGGATCTTAAAACTAGAAACTTTTAGCTTTTAAATGCTTTTTTAGAATTTCAGTACGATAACTTTTAAGCTAGTGTATTATGATTAAGAACAAATAGAAAATAACATGCAGGCCAACATATTTTAAAAATCATAAAAACAGCAGAACACTCTATACGGCATAATTACCTTCTCAAACGCCAAGTAACAAGAAATTAAAAAAACACGAGTCTCCTCTCATCGAATGCGTACAAACGACTAGAATCGCAACAAATTTTGTCCAGACCAAATCAAACCACCCTTTGATGTACCGATCAAGGAACGAACGCAATCGAGCACCAACGCCAAACATGGAAACCGTTGGCTTATGTTTGCTCGCGCCGTCCACACCAATTCGAACACCTTCAAATCTGTCCACATGTGCCTGCGTTGGAATCTCGGTCTGTACGAGGCTGACATTTTTCAATTCTCTTCAACTCTGTGTGCGAAACGCCAACGTCACGTGTGCTTGGTTTGGATTTTCGGTCTGTACGCGGCTTAAGGTAAATCTAAATTTGTGGGTTTCACTTACTCCCCAGACATGAAACCGCACCTGCTCTCTGGCTCAACGCCTAATACTAATGCACTAATGCTTCTTTCCGTAGGTAAAGGGCTGTTCAGTAAGTCGGAATTATACAAGGTGAGACAAGTTTTTTCATTTTATGTATGCTTTTTTGACACAAGTGATAAATTTGAAATTTTGCTTTAACCGTTTAATTCCTTCATCTTTTTTCTGCAAAAAGATATTGTTTCGCAACTCCTCGTATAAAAACACGTTTCTTTGTTTTTATAACTTTTATTAACGATGAAACATAACTATGGTTACAACTACGACAAAATGTTTAGTTGTTAATGTCTCGAAATGAACAGCACAACGTTTGAATCTATACTAACTACTCCCAGGTCTTCCGTCGCCCTTTTAAGGTACGCGTCCACTAACTACGATACGGGCGGGCGGACGGAACATTTTTTAACAAGTAAATCCGCTGCCGGATGCTCCAATGCGACGCGCCTGTAATGGACGCACTCTGATTTATTTACAAGGCAGGCAACACGCCAGCGGTCCGGCCGGTCCGCCCGCCCATTGCTAGTGGACGCGTACGTTTATAGTAAAGTAGAAAAGTCTAGAACAGTCTCGAAAATTATCTTAGTACAAGGTGAAATAAAATTGTTAAATGTTAATTCGAATGTTTTCGTGTGATGAAAGATCTTGAAGAAACTAAGGTAAATTATCCAAATAAATTATAAAAAACTAAATTAAATAGCCATAAATTCATACAATTCTATAAAATAAACATATTAAAATTCGTAACAATATACTTTATTTAAATCGATATCTTAGACCGTTTAAGATAAAATCGCATTTTAAATATAGACATACCAGCATTTTGTATGTAATAACAAAAATCTTTTCTTTTAAGAAAATCCAGAGGCGCATTTACATATTTGCCGTCCGTAGGCTATTTTATTTTCGTCGCCCCTTTGTTAATCTTGTTTCCATTAAAACAATTTTAAAGAGCAAAAAAAAGCCACCTCACCTTCTTTTTTCTATTGTGCGTACTAAAGGTGCTAAATATAATTCGAAATCCACAAAATTATTTACAAATACCAATTTTGCCGCCCCTAAACAACGTCTGCCGCCCCCTAAAAACGCCGCCATAGGCTTCAGCCTACTCATTCTCATTTTTGACCTTATCTTTTGGGAACACCATGTATATAAATATTTTGTTTCTTATTAATATTACATTGTACGTTTGGAATAACATATTTCTCTGGTAATTTCCTGAGAAAAAAACACAAAATAAATATGTTAATTTCAGTAAGCACGTTTTGTGCTAACACAACAAAGAAAAAAGCCGTAGGGCAAGAGTTTTACGCCAGTATAATTCCCCTTTTTTTGCTTAGTTTTTATTGGGTTTTCGAGACAAGGTTAAATGGCATGTGGTCATGTGGTTTAACTGCCTTTTATTTTGCCAATTTAATAGAATAATATAACTGATTAAGAAATAGCTATAGAGTAGTTAAATTTCGTAAGGATAATCAGCTTTAACAAAAGCACTCTGGACTAGCTAAAGAACTGTCTATCTAGCCCACCTACCTCTAACTAGCCATACATAACTTAGAAGCCAAGAATCCCACTTTTGAATAGGTATACAATTATCATGGCAGACGAACGAAGTTAAATAAATTACTTTTTTCCAAAGTTTACTTGAACCTGTCACAACATGGTAAAGATACCTACAAATAAAACAACATAATTTACCTTAGTCAAAATATTTATCGTTTGCAAGATGCAAGGTTTCAAATTTTATTTTAGTTATTTTAAAATATTTTTTACTATTTATTAATTTTATTAATGTGGAGGGACCCACCTGCAATGCTTTACTTATGTTCAAAATGCTATAACTTTATTGTGCCACTGTTTATTATACTTCTAGTGATAAAATTTTATTCTCTCATCATTCATATTAAGAAAAAAAGGTATACTTAGTCAATAACCCTACAAGCAAATGTTTTGAGAATAATTTAACGTTTTGTTTTACACAAAAATGTTCTATTTCATTCCTTTACGCTTTATTAAAGCCACCCGGCAGTCTACAAAAGGTCTGTACAAAATACAACGATCTAAAACAATTTACCTTTGTTGGGAAATTGATCGTTTGCCAGATACAGGGTTTCAAAGTTTCAGTTTTATTTTTTATTTTGACACTCTGTCTCTCGCAAAAGATCAACTTTTTAATGAATATAAATTGCGTTAGATCGTTTTGTTTAAGCGCAAAGATTTTATTGTAGCACTTTGTACAGACCTTTAAGATATTTTTACATCTGACATTTATTGCATATTAATGTCAGATAGAAATTCTGGCTAATGTAAGCAATAAAAATTTTATATCAGACATACATTTTTGACCGTTTACATTAGCCGGAATTTTCCTGACATAAATATCATGCTATAAATGTCAGATGTAAACGTAACATAAGCAAAACCTGGGAGGCCTAAATAAAGGTTAAAGGAATTTCAATATATATTTTTTTTTTGGTGGAAGAAAACCTTAAATCCGGAATATTTATAAAACAGTTGCATATTTACTAGGTATACGTTTTTTGTTTAGAAAATGTGAGAGAATACAACTTCTTTTCCAGAGCTATAATATACAGTGGCACAAAAAGTTATAGCATTTTGAACATAAGTAAAGCAGTGCAGGTGGCTCCCTCTACATTTAACAACAAAAACTTGAGCAGATTTTGATTCCTCAGCGAGAAGAACCCTCAATACCGAATTTCGTAAAGAAATTTCTAATGGTAAAAAAATTATTTAAAAATAACTTAAATAAAAGGAAACTTTGACACCCTGTATCTCGGCAACGATCAAATTTTCGACTAAGGTAAGTTGTATTAGATCGTTTATTTTATCGTTGTATTTTGGTCCAAGGAATTTGTAGTAGAATTTGGTACAGACCTTTAGAGACACCTTGTATACTCTAAAAATGTACCATATTTTTATAAAAGTCAAAACATTACCAATGTTAAGTAGTGGCCTTACGTGACATTTGCTCACGCTTTTTATTCTGGGTGTCTTTAGCAAGGTAAGAGGGAGTTGGTTGACACGGGACTCAAAAACTTGAAGGTTTGAAGGGGAAGGGAAGATCACCGCGGGCAGCAGGTTTCACAAACTAAAAACTCTAGAAATAGTCCCAGAGCTAGTAAACCCTTCGAGTAACGTTAGACCTGAGTCATAGCATTCTGAGTACGAAAATCATCACCTGGCAGGCATCAGCCGTGCACATCATCACCCTGTATATTTTTTAAAATTTAAAAAGATATTAAAAGTAAAAACTTGGAGCTGTAAGCTTGAATTTTTTTTAGGATTTAGTTCATTCATAGTAAGTTTGAAAAAATTGACAGGCGTTTTCAAAGAGCACAAGTACCTGCCAGGCGAACTGAAAGGTGTGCTGATTGGATGGCCATATTTCAAAACTATAAGAGATAGACTTATCAAATGTGGTATTTTTCTAAAGCTCTTTTTAAGATCTTTTAGGGGAAATATAATATACAGGGTGCCTCACTAAAAAAACTTTTTTCTTCACCCTCTATATTATCACCAGTACCACCGTTAAAAAGATCTTTAAAAGAGCTTTAAGAAAATAGCACATTTAATATGCCTTTCTCTTTTAGTTTTGAAAATATGGCCATCCAAATCAGTCACACCTTTCAGTTCGCCTGGCAGGTACTTGTGCTCATCGAAAACGCCTGTCATTTTTTTCAAACCTTACTATGAATGAACTAAACCTAAAAAAACTCAAGCTCAGTTTTTGTTTTTATATTAACTTTCAAAATATACAGGGTGATAATGTGCACGGCTGATGCCTGCCAGGTGATGTTTTTCGTACTTAGCATGCTATGACTCATCACTATACAAATTTTCAGCCTTACAGGTCTAACGTTACTCGAAGGGTTCACTAGCTCCCCATGTCATCAAAAATGAGCAAAACTAAGACCTCCCGCCCCCTATAGTGCTTACGTAATACTTGAACGGCCCCTTATACTAGAATAAAAAAACGAACAAAGTAAGAAGTTTAGGGCCTTTTCAGTTGGAGAGTATACGGATGCATACGTGCGGCACCACAAGTTTATTTTTTGGCAGCTGCAAGTGGGGGAATTATACTAAACAATTTCTACCTATAAAAAAGCGATAAAATCCCCTACAGCCCAACGATGAGCAAAAGAAGAAAGCCTCTCTGTAAGCAAAGGATCGTTAATATGGCGAACAGCTCTTCTTTAAATGAAATTAAGAATGCTCAGTGTTGTGGGGGACGATATTCTCCAGATATGAGAACAATATTCCAAAGGGGTTGGATTTGGGATACCTACATACAAAGTGTATAAATTAGAAGGGAAAAATACTTTTTCGCTTGCCTATAGATATAATGTGTTTATGCCAGTTAAGGTCATTCCCAAATGTGACGCCTACAAGATTAAATGAGTATTTACTTTGCGGCCGCTCATAAGTAAAGAATAAGTAGAGTAAACGTCGATAAAAAAATGCCAAGCGGTCATTACTTCTGTCTCACTTTCAATTATTCTCCTTTTTGTTGCTCGCACACTATTTAAACGACGCGTTTAGACAGCGATAGTTGATTGCCGTCCTTACTTGTATGACGCTTGTGGCTTTTTAATATTGAATTGATCTCTACTTGATGACTTTTTCCGCCACATGGGACATGATGGTATTTTTGATGTACATATTAAATTGTACGATATTTTTGGCGCACCAATCCAATATTAGATTAAGGTCCTGGGAAAGAGATATTTAAATCCCCCGTTTGCTATCCAAGTCAGGCTAACAGATTGGTTTGGGCACCTGAAAGCTGGAGGGAAGGGTACTATAGTCAGTATCTTTAAATTACCTGGAGTGCCCAAAATAGGCTTTGTTTCGTTTTTAAATAGCCACCCTGTATTTACCTGCCACTAGCAACCAACCAAAGCCAAAGCACATTTAACTTAATAAAAGTAAATGTGCCTCAATGCATCTAGAAGAGTTTTTTTTCTAACTTACGAACAGACTTGCTAAAGCGTTTAATCGATTATAAAAACAGGGTTTTATTTTATAATTAAACATAGATATATTTTTACAAAGCTACAATAAAGGCACATTTTATTCTTTCAAATTAAAAAAATTGAAAAAACCTGCTGGCAGTACTACATTACCAAAATACAAATCTCAGAATTCAATCAGAATGTCGTTACAAATTTAATCAGGGGATACGTTTTAAATTATTCTCGCTAAAAATACAAACTCAAATTGCTTTTTGTATTTGATTGGTATATGTACAGTAACTTATTGTTAACATTTTGTAAATAAATTCATTTGAAATTTGTTTTTAGTAATTGGAAAAAGTATTGCTAGATTCATTTTTTTTCTACTTTTTATTTGTTAATATAATAGTTTAGTATTATTAAGTAGTATTTTGTTATTTTTCTCTAATTAAAGTAAACAATTTTTAGGGCTTATCTATAAGCAAATTTTATGAAAGAAAAGTTTATATAAATATGGGTCTTTTTGTACTGAAGGTACAGGATGTAAAACTTTATATAAAAAGTTTAGAAAACACATATTTTAGTAAAATTTATTAGACTAAATATAAATGTTATTTAATTAAGTATTTGTTGTTGGTACATAGTTGCTCTTAGGTAATTATAGCACCTAATTTAAAAAAAAATATTTCCTAGTATTTTTGTATGGTCCAGAAAAATGCAATTTGCAACTAAGCAAGCTAAGTAAAAATTAAAGAAACAAAATGAAATTTAAAAAAATATATATAATTTTACAAAATCAGGCACAAATATTTTTATTAGAAATATTTTTTTTTGCCACTCAGGGCGTCACTGGACTTATTAAATTTAAGTTGGAGCTTAATAAGGCCCTTACTGTTAATCATAACATTGCCTAATTTTATCAAAATCGGATAAGGAACGTTTAACATATTAATAAATAACCGACTTTTTTAAAGTTTAACACCCCGTATCTTAAAGCTAATGCATTTTTAGACCTACGTTTGTATAAACTTTCTTTTATAGAGTTGGATCAGAAATATCCCTTAATTTTTGTACCGTTATAGCTTAGGCGAAATAGCACTAAAAATGGTCATATTTTTTTCTACAGAAAACTAATGGTATTCTTCTGTTAAATGCCTCATAACAATGTAAGAAAAGCAATTCCGGAATAAAATAATATGTAAGGGGGTGAAGGGGAGGAGAGCTGGTTTTTAAAGAAAAATTTTGCAATTTCTATTTAAAAAATGCATTGTAATAAAAAATGTATTTACAAAAGTTGTCGACGATAAAAAGACCTACAACTTTACTACAAATTTAAAGAAAATATACTTTAAACTTTTTAAATATACTATTTTTTTTTAATTAATAAATGAGGCGCGCTTGGGGCTTTGGATGGGTGTCCGGCGACAGCGGTGTTTTGGGCAACGGCACACGGTGTTCTGCTCGGGGATGCGGACCGAGCAACAACCATCCAAGTTATGGAATGAATGGTGTGTAAATGAGAAGGAGTAGGGGTCAAGGTACAATAAGCCTTCAGGCTGCAGTGCACCACCTAGGGGGGCGGTCGTCGGACCTGGGTGGGATGACCCCGAAAGGGTGAAAAAAAAATAATAAATATTCAGTCAATGTTATAAAATGTTACTTTAAACAAAAAAAAATAAAATTTTTAACCGCCATTTTGATTCTATTTATTTTTTTATATAAAAATATACCTTTAATTAAAAAGTTGCAAAAAATTAAAAACACAAAATATTTACATTTTTTATTGTCCTCGTACATTGTTACTTTAGTCGAAAAATTAATATTATTTATTAAATTTGTTATTTTAAAGAATTTTCGAATTTTTGAAAAGTGTGAAACATTTTCAAATGTGAAAGTTGGATTACAGGTATGTAAGGTGATAAGGATGAGTAATACAAGAGAACAAACATTTTTAAATTTAAAAATGTCATTTTAGGAAAACTGGTCCAAAACAAAAAATACAAAATTTTACTCCGATTGGTACAGGGCATGGTTTACCCAATAATAGGAAAAATTACCTAAAGTTATCTACTTTTATTTTTAAAAATAAACCAAAATTATATAAGTAAATGTTGTAGAGAATTGAATTTTACATAAAAGTGCCAAAAAAAATTTTTTACGTTAATGCTTTAACTTTAAATCTAAACATAAAATTTAATACTCTTAAACACTTATACAATTTTGTTCTATTTAAAAAGAAAGTACTTTACTCTGGGTCATTTTTTATATTAAATTGTAGGTTTTTTAATGTGGACAACTTCTGTATTTAACTTTTTGATAGGATGCGTTGTTTAGTTATAAATTGCAAAAAAACATTTTTACCCTTGAAAACCACCCCCTTCACTCACTAACGGATTATTTAATTTTGCTTAAGCAGCGAAAAAAATTTGGAGAAATGAATCACCCTATTATGTTAGATCTAAATAGTCCTTATTTAAACAATTTTAAACTATAAAGAGTAACTTTTCATTGATATAAAATACGTTATTTTAAGGGGGAGATACTACAATGCCTAAATTTTAATTAATTTTTATGATTTTTTTTTTAATGAAAAAGTCATTTTATATTTTCAGAAATTGGTATGTAGTTAACTCAAATATTAAAATAAAATAGGATTTTTTTAAATTATTCAAAATGGCCACTGTACGCTAAAATCTTCTACTAAGGTCAGGGAAAGACTTCTTAATCGGTGTGCACTCTAGCATTGGTTCTAGTAATTTAAATCTAAACTAAAAGTTTTTGTGTTTAATAATTTATCGGTGAACCTAAAAATAAATTGCGGAATACAATGCTTGAAAAAAATAAAATGACTTTTCGCTGAATTTTTTCATTGTTTTTGCTTTAAAAATTATTTTTAAAAAATTTTTAGAATTTTATAGGTTCACATAAAAAGTACTGTTGTTTTAAAGGATTTATGCCAAATTTCAGGAAGATCGGTCAATAAATTTTTGAGTTATTGTGCCCGCCAATTTGAAAATATAGTTTTGAGAAAAACGCGTTTTAAGTTTAAATAATAGTACATAGAAATTCAATGATTATAATGATTTACGGACTCTGTAATATAAGAAATACTGAAAATTAGGTTCTAAAATTTTAGTGGCATGTTCCTAAAGAACTATACTAACATATTTCGAGAAAAAATCAGCATTTTTAAGGTATCTCCCCGCTTTAACAGAATATTGACCGTTACTATAAGGAAATATCATAAATTACTGAGGCTAAAATATAACAATATAATCCAACTTGCCTTGGTCCAAAACTGAATAATATTGGAGATACAAGGTGTCAAAATAATATTCTGACTTTAGTTTAGTATAAATAATTTTGTAAATAGGTGTATTGTCACAATATCTACAGAAGGTTTCGGAAGGTAAGAAAGAAGAATCTGCTATCAGTTTTATTGTAAAGTTCAAAGAGCGCTACCTGCGGTATCTTGCATAAATTAAAAATATAAATTGTTTGGATCCCTCTGTTTCTAACATTTTAATAAAAATTCTTATTATTCGACATAATTTACATACAAAATGTAGGAAAAAATTGATTTAAGCCGCCGTTATTGAGATATCTTGATTTTAAAAAATCTTTCAAAATGGCCAGTTCTAAGCTATACAGGGTGTTTCAAAAGAATATGCTATTTTTTAACAGTATAAATTTTACGTGACTTTAAGAAGAAAAGTTTAAATAAGCCTATGTCCTAAATGGCTTTTGAGATACAAGGTAGAGTTAAAAAAACCTTTTTTACCCCTCTGTATCTCAAGGACACTTAGGACATGGGTTTATATCAACATTTCTTCTTAAACGTGGCTATATAGAGAGTGATTTGTTTAATCTAGATATCTCAAAAACGGTTGTTTAAATCAACTCTTACCAAATATACTTATTTGATGTAAAATATGCTGAAGACTAAATTGATAGCTAATTCTTATTTCCCACCTCCCAAAACTCCCGTCCTGCCGAATATTGTAACAACACAACTAGTATTATCAAGTTTATTTATAAAAAACTAATACCAGCATAAATTTTTAATACCCTGTATCTCCGAAATCCTTCACTTTTTACTGAGGTAGGTGGGTTAGATCGTCATATTTTTCCCTCAGAAATTTGTGGCATTTTTCCGCACCTTTTAGAGACACCCTGTATAGCTGCCTATTTTTTTTTGTAATAAATAAGATTATCATTGTATACTGTTTTAGTGCGACATTTTTTTTATGTATAAGCAAACAGTCGGGAGCACAACTAAAGGTAAAGGGGTTTTAAATTATTAAACTGGAAAAAAGCAATCTCATCTCGTTAGCTAAAAACGGTTTTTACTTTCAAAAATTACAAAATATTTGCATCCTAGCTCGTATTTTCTCTGATTTAATTAGAGCGAAATGCAAAGTTTCGCGACCGTTTTTAAATAATGAATGTAAAAAGACTAAAAAGTGCTTTTGGTAATTGACTTGTATTAAAAATTTGTAACTAGGGATTGTATTAATTAAGTATACTTATTACTTAACTGTTATTTAATTAATAAGAAGGAATATATTTTAAGAAATTAAAAAAAAAGAAAATCCAACTGTTACAATGTATATGCAGGCTGTCCACGAATGGGGTTTACAGGAGGATAAATGGATAAAAAATTTAATTTTTCAGAAAACAAGGAGAAATTGTTGATTTTGTTATAGGTACAGGTTTCGCGAAACCTCAAAAATATTTATTTTTAATTTTTACAAAAAATGTTGTTTAGAAAGTTTATTTAGAATAAGGTTTGTAATGGATAAAGGAAACAATACAATTTTTTTAACACCATAGTTTGGCAATAACGCCTTAATTACGTTTGTATACAGCTGAAAAATTGTGTTGTGCGTGAATTTGGGAGAAAGGGGGGAGAAAATATTTTAAAAGCAACTAGTGAAAGTTTTTATAGACTATTTTATTATAAAAATTTAAAACAAATAATTTTTGATTACACCAAAATAAGTTTTATGTTTTACCCATCTATTATTGATCTGTAATACCTTAGAAACGGAATATGTTATGGTAGCAATAATACCTGCTATCACAGCTAGGGCATTATAAGCGGGCATTATGATAATGCCCGTTTATAATGCCCTAATGCGCTAATATGGAAATTTTATTGCTTATCCAATTTTATTTCTCTCACAATAAAGATCAAGTTTATACAAACATATGTATTAAAATAAAATCAATAACTTACCAGTTCCTGAAAATATGCCCTTAAAACGGTTTCGGTTATTGAAGAATAGCGTTCGCATCTTTCCAAATACCAAATATGCCATACTCCCGATCATACTGTTGCCTTGATTTAACTGGCAAAAGATTTTCGGTCGCTTTTACGGCCTTTTCTCTTATATTTTGTGGAATTTCTTCCATTTTGAGCAAATCGTTAAATAAAAATTGCCAACTGACTAACTGATAGAAACATCAAAGTCAAACCTAACACCAGTCATTATCTACTTATGCATACAGGTACAGGTGCAACTTATTTTTTATATTGCGAATAAATAATGTAATTAGTCATTGAAAAACTCTTTTTGGGTAAAACACAAAGCATTGTATGCACCGCGGGCTTTACTGGACTATAATGCCCATCAGGTCGAAATCTAAATCTATTTTGACCTTCAGGGCATTATAGTCCTAGTAACGCCCTTGATACATAAATAGCTATTATAAAACTTTTTAAAATATAAAAATACATAAAATATTAATATAATATAATAATAAGTTTCAAGTTTAAATTAACAATATCTGTTCAAGTAAAAAGGGTTAGGGCGGTAACTCTTCTCTCACAACAATATAAAAAATATTGCAGAGTTGTGCAATGCAACACACTTATGTGAGTAATATGCCTAGTTTAGATTTTTAAATTGCAATATAGCTAATAAAAATAACAAGCTTACACACTTTTTATACCTAAGGAATCGTGAAATAAATTACAAAAATTATAATTCAGTTATAGGTAGTGAAATCAATTAAAAGTGGATATTTGTAGTTTAATAAACAAGTGTTTAGTTTATTTATTATTTTTTAAAGTAATCAATCTAGAATTAAAAAGTAAACAGCTCGCTCAAATAGTATGTTTAGATATAACGTTACCCACCTTATTCAACCTCTCAAGTAAAAATTTAGGCTTTATAAAAGTGTTTAAAAGTATCTATAAAGCCAATATTAAATTTCCTTTACAAATCAAATTAGCTGAAACAGCAGCCACTAAGCTTTCTTAAAACAACCATAGAACCAAAAGAACCCATCCTTAATAATGCTTATACAGCCTTCCTTAAAACTAGTTTTTAGGTCTTAAAGGATTTTTTAAAAAGTGTTGTAGCTGTTATGGAGATAGCGATAAAACTTATTTTTAAAACCATCTACCTATTTTTACAATTCATTGTCTACGAAAAATATTATAGATTAAAACTTAAAGATTTATAAAAAAAGTGTGTTATAATTATTGGCTTGCATGTCTGCTTCATATTGTTACAATTATGACTTGTTATGATGTAATATAATACATGCAAAATATACCTTCTCCCTGACTGAAAATATAAACCAAAGTAAATTTATTATAAGACCCATTTAGATAGGTCTAAAAATTTCAGGCGATTCCTAAAAAGAACACTACCGCGTTGTCTGAAAGTTGCTGTGAAATGCAACAGGGGGAACAATGGGTTAAACATCCAATAACCCGACACCCAAGGTACTTAGGTATAAGCCTTCGTGGGATGTCAAAAAAGATATTTTTTTTATTAAAACACCAAAAAGGCATCTTTTATTAATTTTCACATTCAGCCTTCGTGGATTGTCCAAAGATAATAAAAATTGTAGGCAACTATTCGTCTAACAAAAAGAAAAAAACAAAATATTTGATTTGCTCAAAAGTAAATGAAAATTATAAAAAATTAATTTGGTGTTGAAAATAGCAAAGGCGTACTATTTTTTTTTTTCTATCTTTCATTTAAATCCTGTCTTAACGCCACTAAAAGATATAATGTGTAGTGGCTTTAAACCAAATTTAATTAAAAATTTTAGAGTGGTATCAGAGACATTGTAAAAAAAAATATATTTTTTCCTTAAGTTTACCACCCTGTATCTCAAGAGTTAAGATAAAATGAACGATTTTAAAAACACTCTGTATGATATATTTTTTTAATACTAAGATATAAAAAAATATTAACATGATTGCTAAGCCTAATCGATAAATGCCCTAAAATAACCAAAATTACAAATCATTGCGGCAATGCAATGATCTTCTGGTAAGTAAAAGGAGCATTCAGAAAAAAAATATATCTACACCATTGACAACTTTTTTTTAAAGTGAAAAACCGTCCCGAGATAAATCTTCATATCTTTTAAAAATTGTAAAAAATAATAAATTGAAATCTTGAATGCAAGTGGTCCTGGAAACTTTTAGAAGTTATTATTTTCTAAAATAAAATTTAATGACATTTCCGACCCTACTGACGCGTAAATAATTTTGGTCAAAATAAAATTATAAAAGAGTTTTTAAAGGGTACTTATGTACATTTGACATATCTTAAAAAAGTACCTCTGTGATAAAATGTTAATTATATACAGAAAGGACAATATTTAAGAAATATATAAAAAAATATCTTAAAAGGAAATAAAGCAGATATCAAAAATCTGAGAAACTTGTTTTCTTTTGGAATTTTGTTGCATATGATTAAATTACTAAATATATTTTTTTGTAGAATGTCGGTCTTAACAAAATTTTTTGTAAAAAATAGGTATTTTCTTTTACACCCTGTAGAATACAAACAAGAAAAACTTTACTTTAATTGAAATATCTTTTTGTAAGTTTTCTTACAAAACGAAATAAACCGCATTTGATAATGCATTTAATTGAAGAACTATGACAATTTGAAATTTAACAAAAAAATCCCAATTGCCGTTGAATTGAGCCGGAGTTTAGATTATTATATTCTAAAATAGTAAATAAAAAAGTGTACTTTAAAAATATGTGTTTTATTTGTTTTAGATCATTAAATATATAGACTTTAAATTGCAAAATATATTTTATTACATACATCCAAAATGAAACAATCCAGAGCTAAAGTAAATAGCAATGTTACTGTAAACACCACAACCAGCATACCTACCACCGAAATTCTGTTTACTAAGCTAAATTTAACTTTTTTGTTTCTGCTATTTACTTTGAAAAATGTAATTTTCAGTACTCAAACAAAATTAATTAGTTGAAACTCGTAATGAAAAGAATATAAAAATTAAACCCATAACAGAACTGACATTTGTAGCCCTTTGTGTGTAAATACATTTTATGGCCCTCCATAGAAAGAAAACAATATATTTAATTTTACTCATTTTTTAATTTACCCAAGTAGTTGTTTAAAAACTATAGTTATATTCTTTCTGTTACCTTTTGCAGCTATGTTTTATAACCCTTTAAAAATCTATTTTTAGAAATTAGAGTCGGGGTGTTAAAGTAAAATCTGCACTTTGTAGATAGTAAAATAAATAATACAATTCTAGGAAAATAAAATAAAAGTTAATAATCTATTTAAAAACTCTTGCTGATACCAAGGTTATAAAATTCAAACATATTTTTCCAATTACTTTTTTTAATTAGAATTATTTTATTTCTGTACCAACTTAATATATACATTATTACTTAACAATGTTATTAATTTAGTTGGCACAGAAATAAAATATATATTATAATACAAAAAAGTGTAAGCTACCGACTTTTGTGCAGTTTTTATATTTTTCTTAGTTTACGGACGTTTCTCAAAAAACACTTTATTTTAACTTCGAATACACATGTTTATAAGGGTCTTCTATAGATAGGATTTTTTTGATAAGCCTTGCGGCATTAAAGTTCGAAATATAGACTTTTAAATTTGCATATTTAACATGTTAGTTCTACCCTGACGGACGTTCTAGTAAACGTCTAATTAAATATCAAGCGAAATTTTCTTACGACTTTTATCAACTAAGAATCAATAATCGATTATACTGGGTGCCCACAAAATTACTAGCTAGCCTGTCATTTTCTTTAGAAGTGTTACACGATGTTGCAGATTTCTGATATTTCAGATTTTAAGTGGCACATCTAGTTTAACCGGAAGTGCTCTCAACTTTGCTATTTTAAATGGAATACCGTATATATTTTTTTAAAATCAATTCTGCAGGCAATTTTAAGAAAAAATATGTACCACATGTTATACCTATCTAAATTAGTTTTTGGAAAAATGGCCTTCGAAGAAGTCATGTTAACCCCCTTTTTATCGATTTGTTAAAAAATAAATGATGGTATAAAAGGGCTAATGCAATTTTTATACATATTTAATGAACCTTAAATATATATATATATTCTATAACCGTTAAAGTACAATTCTCGCTTTTACCGGAAGTGCCTCAGAAATTGACTTTAGGCAGTAAAGAACTTCAATAATTTAAATGGAAACCACTACCCTAAGCATTAAATTTAAACTTATTCAACACTTATTCCAGTTGTGTCGACGCCTCTAGAGACTTTAATTGTCGCACAACTTCTTGGAAACGTCTTTAGGCAAATAAAGATACAGCTTTTCCGTATATTTCTTAGTTTTTGAAAAAAATACTTTATTGCATAGTTTCCACCATCCAAAAACATGTATAAAATTTTCTTTTTATAAATAGAGTTCTATATAAAAACAAATACTAAATTAAATAAGACTAGATTAAATCCCGTCGAATTCGACGGGTTTTAGACAGTTATTAGTGATATAAATTAAACTCCTCTATTGAATGCGTTTTAAACTTTCCTAGTGCAATATGACATTTATTTGTCATATTTTCTTAATGTTGTTGCCATTTTATTAGGTAGATTTGGAAGAAAGAAACGCAACAACAGAATTATGAAATAAACCGCATCGAGTCAGCCGGTGAGACAAATAACCTTCGCAGCGGTAATAATACCTTATAAACTTATTTGTGTTACGTCAAGCGCTCGACTACCAATGATACATTAAACACACAACAGGCAACGTGCCACATAAGGTAAATACGGCGCATTTACATTTACCACATAAAATCCCCTAAGACTACAATAAGAAACACAGGAACCTGTAATTTGATTGCTTTCAACCACCCAAGACGGTCTTGCAAAACTGTTATATTTGGGGAGTCATGGTTGGTTCTGGTTAGTTAAATCTTTTTTTAACTCCTAAATAAAGCAAATTAAAACAATATCGAAAATATGTGATATTGTTTTATCGATCTATCGAGAAGTTAAATATTGATATTTAAGTTCCGATATATCGATATTTGAAAATAACCGATATGTCGTTGCCATCCCTATCGATACTGCGTTTGACGTAAAATTCCCCGCGATATAGGCAACACACGTTGCATTTAGTTTTTTTTTAAAAAAAGAAAATAAAACAATAAAAAGTAGTGATACGACGTCTCAGTAACCAGAGGATCATTAAAAATAAAGACCTTGTAAATTGGTACAGCAGATGTTGATTGATTGAAGTGTCTGAAAAGTATGGCTTTGCGTTTTAAATATATAGATTTATATGTAGACTAACAAACTTTAGTGTTTTTTTTATTTGTTGTAAAAAGTTTAACACTGTTTATTAAAAATGGAAATTTATAGACATAAATTTCATTAAAAAAAAACTTGTTGGCCTAAAGTCATGCATGCTTTAAGTTTCGCAGCCTATTTTTTAATACCCGGTATATTAATATTAAGAATCTTCAACCACGCGACGTTTTGCTAACATCTTAACTAGTAATATTAAAATGAGCACTTTTAAGTTTCCTTGTCGGCTGCTCCACATGGAATTAATTGGTAACAATTTTTAGTAATTTTATTTAACCATAAATAAGAGCACCCTACATCTAATTAAACAATTGTGTCAAAATGCTAAAATATATATTTTTATTGTTTCAGATGTGGTCAAGAGACAAGAGTTATACCCCGATTGCTTCAACTTCGTTTTCACTGGTTAAAATCTGAAAAGGAGTCAATGCGGCTCGAACAGGCGGGTATAACAAACGAAGTTTTGAATTCAGCCATTGCGGCATTCACTTTAGAAATAATAGCGAAGCACGGCGACCCAGCTCAAAGACTTTGTAATAAAGACCCTTTATTAATTAAAATGGGTAGCTATGTCATCGATCTCTTTCCTAACGCTAAGTTTGTCTTTATGGTTCGTGATGGGCGTGCTACAGCTCACTCTATTATAACGCGCAAAGTTACAATAACCGGTTTTGATTTAACTAGTTATAGACAATGCCTTAAAAAGTGGAACAGTGCCGTAGAGGCTATGAACAATCAGTGTAAAGAAATGGGCTCGTCAAAATGTTTGCGAGTACCCTATGAACAATTAGTTTTACATCCGAAAGAATGGATGCAAAAAGTACTTAAGTTTTTGGACATCCCATGGAACGATTCAGTTTTGCATCACGAAGACTTTATTAATAACGGAATCAGCCTTAGCAAGTAAGTATACAAATCGGTTGCATTGTTGTTTTTAAATTAAAAATATTTTTCTACCGTAATAACCGGGTCACAAACACACATCTTGAGTCGCTATTGTCTTTTTTGCTGTCCTTATATGAACCTCATATCTACTGGTCTTTAAAGTGCACAAAAATATTGAACTAGGTAACGGAGGTAGATTTTTTTCTTAAAATAGATTACTACTACTTTCAACCTTTTTAACGAGAACGATTTGACGTTATGACTACCCTTTTAAGCTTTTACTGACTTTTCATCCAGTCGATCCTGCTTGGAATGATGTTTTTATGTGTGGGATATTACTTTTTTCTCAAATATTTTTATTCACAATTTTTCATAACATGACCGAAATGATATTTTTATCTAATACCATGGACGGAGCACCAGCACTTGCTTCTGGACATATATACAGGGTATCTCTAAAAGGTATGTATAATGTAAGCTTTTAGTAGGTAAAAACCTTATAAACAAATTATATTTTACCGCCTCAGAGCACAAATATGCGTACTACAGGACTGCTGTAAAACTCCGGCAGACGTTGTACTTCTGGTGCGGCTATCCATTGATCATCTACAGCTCGGGAAGCTTAGCAGACTTAGAAAAGAAGTACTATGTTGGCATGGGCAGGAATACAAAAAGGGCCTCGTGTGGTCAAGTTACCGGATGTCCAACATCAAGCTGGCAGCTTAAAGAATAACTTTCTTTCTAGGTGGTTACAGAAAAAGAGAGGAAAAAGAAACCGGCCTGTCTAAAACAAATATTAAATTAATAAGTGGTAATAAACACAACCTTGTGTCTTTTGCAGGTTAGGTTTATGACACTTAAGAAAAAACATATTATGCAAAAATATTGACGAAAATAATATTTATAGAGGAAAACATACCTTTATAGGCTTAAGATAAAATAAAATTAATGGTTTTCACATAGGTTTTCTTAGAAATTTTCCTCAAACCAAAAAAGGCCTGAAGTTAGCTGGACCGGCTTAACAGAGGTGATTTCAAAAAGTGGATTTGTCACTGTCGAATGAAGATTGACCTTATGGTGAACGATCTACTGTAGGGGATTACAAAGGCGATTTCCAATTTTCCAGAAATCCGACCGATACCAAACTAAAGAAACTTGCGAAAAGATTCGCATATCAAAAGAATAAACGAATAACGAAAATTTCATCAGTAAAAGTTTACACTTCTTACTGTAGATATTAAAACCAAAAACAATTAAAACTTTTTGCACTGTGTCGATGTTTAGTTACAATAAATTATATAGACGTACAATTGTGGTTACTGCTGGTAACCTAAATATGATTTAATACATTATTCAAAACAAAAATTATCTGTTCGTTTAGTACGACTAAACAAGGGTAGATAAAAAAAATACAAAAAATTAAAAAGTTGTATTATTAATTGCTTAATTATAAAAAAATATAAAAACGTCAAAAAAAAAGTCAGTGGCTTACTTTTTTCCACGATAGAATATTTGCGGTGCCCACTGAGACGCCACTGGTCCCAATAATAACAATCTGGTAAAGGCTAAATAAGCGCCTTATTACCTTAAATAAATGTACTAAATTTTATTCAAATTGGCCTAAGCATATTAAAAATATTTGGAAAAAAACTGATTTTTTTCTTAAATTTTAACGCTCTGTATCTCAGTAAGGAAGCAACTTCGGGCATATATGGGAACTTTTTTCATAAAATAACAAGGAATCACACCTTAAATTTTTGCCCCATGTTAAATAAACACTTGTATATATTTTTTATTTCAAATTTCACTGAACATTTGCATTTTTCATAAATTTGGTTTCTTTTATAGAAGACTATGACAGAAAATGATAAGACATGATTTTTCAATACCCATTTTTTTTTTTTTGGTTTGCACACCCTAACTTGATGTTTTATTAAAAATTAACTGTTATAATTTTAGGTTATTCTAATTAACCTACTTAAGCTTTAAAATACACGTAAAAAGATCCAATTTCAGAAATAAATACATATTATAGAACATTAAATAAATGTTTAAATTAAAGTGTTCTATGAGCGTGGCTGCGTGTCAGACAAAATATGAACAAGGGTGGGCTGTCTAAGTATATTTTTATACGGTAAATAGCAAGAAACAGACATCTAAATAAATATTATAAATAATAGTAAAAGAAACAAAATAACAAATAATATTTACGTCTTAGATAAAATTTAGCGAAATTGGTGGTTCCTTATTATATTATTTCGACATACAGTAGGAGATTAAATTTCCAACAAGGATACGAGCTTGCGAATTTAAACCTTCTTCTGGAATTTCAAGGTTATGTTAAATATTATTACGGAAAGACAAATAATAAATTCTTAAAAGAACTGTTGTTAAAATTTTATGCAGCAGTTGCATGCGATGGATACAGGAAAATATATAAAACAAAACGGCCTTTAATAACCTTTTAAAAGATCTACGGATGTACCAATTATGAGCTACTTTGCGAAAAAATGCACTCTAAAGTTTCGGTGTTGCAAATTTAAATTAATAACATTTTTTTATTACAAAGGTGTCGTTTTTTAATCCTCAATAAGAGAAATCAAGGTATATATACATATGTATCAGCAAAGTTGATATGTTTTTTACATATCGATGAGAATTTTTAAATGTCAATGAAACTGCTTGGAGTAATTATAAAAAATAAAATTAAATGAAAAGAAGGGTCTTGTGGCACATCATTTTCAGGCTCCTGACAATTACTTTATAACTATACCTTTTCCTGGTACAAAATGTTGATACTTTAATAATAGCCTGAATCTATACTTTAAATATTTATATTTTCGAAACAAGGTTAAATTTTTTAAATAAGATATTTTTGTAAAGCTTTTATAGATCTTTCAAATAATAATACGATGGGGTGTTTTATTTAAAAATATATACTTTTTCACCTATATCACCTATATCACCTATAAAAAATCTTTAAAAGAGTTTAAAAATACTACATTATTTATATTTAACTTTATTAGTTTTAGAAATATGGCCATCTAAATCAAGTATTGAGGTAATTATTGGAATACTGCCAAGTAAAGGCATTGACTTTATATTCTAGAGTTATACATTACTCGTTGGAAGCTTTATCATAATGTGCAACAAGACCCCCATTTATTTTTTTTTGGTATGGCTCCCAGATGTCACATAGACATTTAACGTTGTCACTGATATGTCAAAAAATACACACCTTGCTCATTTACGATCATATTACATTTCATCAGAATATACCGAACGGTTCAGATTTTAGAAGGGGGAAACGAACTTTATGTCCCCACTCTATAACACTATTTTTGTTTAATTAAATATATCTGCGACACGAGTACCATATTTTAAAGTTTTTGATGTCATATTTTTATCAGTTATGATAAAAAGAATGCTTTAATAGTTAATAAATTAGTTTTAAATTTATCCAGTCTTTTATCATTTTAATGGTAAAAAATATATTTCTCTTACTAATATGCATATTTTAAAGTCTTTTGGCATCATATTTCCATTACTTAATTGTGACAAAATAAAGCGTTAATTTGAAATTAATAGACTTCTGAAATATTAATGACAAGTTGACTTTTTTTACAAATGGTATTATGTTTAAAGTTTATATTGCTTTAATATTACGGTTACAGCAGAGGTATATGAATATTATTGAAACTATTTAATAGGATAATATAAATATTTTTAAAAGAACTGTCTCGTCGTGTCTTTATCAGTTATAACAATAGCAATATTTGTATGCACTTTAGTTCACGAACTACCAAAAATTAAAAGGTTTTTTTTATTATTGTTATACGCAAACAATTATATTTATTAATATCCACATTTATTGTTTTAAATTTAAATGGCCGGTAATTATAATAGTATGTTACATTACAAGTGTGGAAAATGACTAATTTCACACGAGTGGGAATATTGTTACACGAGGCGTTAGCCGAGTGCGACAAACCCACGAGTGTAAGAAAGTGATTTTCGCACAAGTAATGTACACTATTTTTCCTACGACCACAAATTATGTACCAAAACAAATAAAAGTTGTTTGTCTTCACAGAAAAAAATGAGAAAACAATTGAAAACTTTGCATTACTAGGGTGATATATACTTTTCCTTACTGCGATATATTATGCTGTTTTAAAATATGTTTATATTAAAAATCACCTACCTAGTAGCTTTTTATCATTTTAGAATTAAAAAAGGTCCTCATTTAAAAATATTGCATGGCTTTTTCAATGTAAATTCAGTTAACAGCCTGGTAACTCCAAATTTATTTTAAATAACAATGACAGCGATGACAGCTTTATATTATACTTTGCAACACTAGTGCTGTAAAGTACTTTGCAACACTAGTGTGATATAAGGCATTTTCTATGCATGAAAACAGTGTGCTATTTACTATTTTCATATGTGGTCGTAGGAAAAAATATTAAATACATTGTTAGGGTTTGTAGCTGAAAAATGGCATTTATATAAAAAAATTTGACGTAGTTTCTTTTAAGATATACAATACAATTTTTTTAAAGTTTTTTGTTGTTATGTGAGATTGGAATATTTTAAAACAACTTTTCGGCTTTTAAATTTTTAAGTAGCAAAAAACTATTGTAAATACGCTTTTACCATTTCTCATTTTGGTAGGTTTAGATCTGACATTTATTGCATGATATTTATGTCAGACAGAAATTCTGGCTAAGGTAAACGGTTAAAAATTTAGGTCTGATAGATTTTTTTATTGTTTACATTTCTGCGTGACATAAATATCAAGCAATAAATGTCAGATGTAAACCTACCATTAGTGTAATACATTAAGTTATTTTTATGTCATTAAGTGCAAACTCAAGTCAATGAAATTAAGTAATATAATCATGTGAAATAACATTGCATTAAAATAAATGTTTTTAGGTAATAAAGTATTACTCTACAATTGTTTCGCCTTGTTATGGCTTTGTCAAAGGCACATTATACAGTGACCGGCATAATAGTTGAACCATTTGGAAAACTTTTTATTTATTTCTCAAAAAATTCTCTTGATAAATATGTTTGCATAGTATGTCTAAACTTGGGAAACATTAATTAAGGTTTAGATGTTAATATTCAAATGGCTAAATAGGTCGGAAAAAGTGTGCTGCTAGTTTAAAAATACCCAGTAGAAATAAACATTTTGATGTGTTAGATTTAAACAAATTGGCTGTCGGTATTAAGCGAAAAGAAAAGATAGGAACTTAAATAATCATTACCTTTTTCGCGTCAATAAAAATAATAGTAAGAAAACACCAGACTAGAAATTTATATCGTCATTCGTATAAAGTAGCAATTTTTACCTACTTTATACCTTTAAAAATCTTATTCTTCTAACTTTCTTGTTTACCGACATTTGAAATATTAAGTCCAAAGTTTTAAGCGTTAGAAGTTTACTTTGTGAATGTTTAGTAAGACATTTTTATTTCCATATTTTGAAAACGTTACGAAGTATATAGTAATCAATTTTAAGTTTTTAAATAAACATTTACTCATTTTTTCAGCACTTGAATTAGGAAAAAATACGGTTATGATACATCGTTTTTAAGAAACAATAGTTAATTTATAGTATAAGATCCGACATTAAGAAAATATATCCTCATCTGTTAATTAAATGAAATAATATTTTCTAGGCAGACTTTAATGTAGTGAATGCAAGTAAACAACATCTACCAGCATAGGTTTGCTACAATTAATAATAATTAATTAATTAATAGTTAATTTATTTATAATTGTTACCTTTACATGTTAATTGCATAAACCAATGATCAGCGGTGAAATAGCTTAGTTGGTTAGGTAGCAGCCCGCTTTTATTCAATAAAATATGGTAAACATAATTATGCTAATAGACAAGGAAATAAAAAATAGAAAAAAATGTTACCCAGTGCGGGATTCGAACCCAGAGTGTCGACAAGGCATGCACTGTTAAATGCTGCTACCTAACCAACTAGGCTGTTTCACCTGATCGCTGATCATTGGTTTATGCAATTAACATGTAAAGGTAATAATTAAAAATAAATTAACTATTAATTAATTAATTATTATTAATTGTAGCAGACCTATGCTGGCAGAGGTTGTTCACTTGCATTCACTAAATTAAATCTGCCTAGAAAATATTATTTCATTTAATTAACAGATGCGGGTATATTTTCTTAATGCCGGATCTTAGACTATTAGGTTTAAGTATGTCTTTACTAAATGACAATTGTTTATACAGGATGTTAAAATTGTTGTTTAGAAATTTTTCACCTAAATAGGTGAAAAAAGGTTCACATAAACATGGGTTCGAAAATGCTTAGTTTTCGTAATAAATGGGGACCAATAAAAACTATTTCGTGTTTAGCTTTTATCGGAAACCCTTTGACATACTAACAAGAATTTTCGCATACATGCAAATATTTTTTTAAGAGTCACATTTCCACACAGAATTCGAACTTATTTGTTGCCAATTTTTTTCCTTTTTAAACATAAACGTAGAGGAAAAATAAATGCCCGCTGATTGTTAGTTGTAACTATGAACACAGTAAAAATACTTGTATAGTGTGCGCCGGATTAAGCTTGCACACTTTTTAACTAATGACCTAATGACAACTTATTTGTTGAAGCTTTTTTACTCTAATAGGTGGATATGTTCTCTCTAGGTTGGCCAATTTTGGTCAAACAGATTTAAACAGGACTGGACTTACGGGACTTTTCCAAAAATGCTGTATATTTAACCTCGTTGCAAAAGAAATCGGATTTATCTACAATGGAACAAACAAAAAGCTACGTTTTTCTTGTAGACAAACTGTGGAAAATATTTTAGGTAAAGCGAATATGTCTACAATTTCGGGACTCACGAATTATGGTTATTCTTGGTAAATGGTGCGTGCATGCATTTTTCTCGGATTTAATAGGAAACTTTTTTAGCTGTTTACCATAATTACTGGGTTGGATGCTGTCAAAATTATGTCTTTGGCGAAGTTAAATGCAGCATTTTGGAAAAAGTCCCGCAAGTCCAGTCCTGTCCAAATCTATTTTACCAAAATTGGCAATCCTATCTTAAAAGATATAGGCGCATCAGAAAAAAGTTATTATTAGTTAAAAAGTGTGCAAGTTTAATTTGCCCCACACTGTATTTGAGCGAGGCCTGAGAAAGCGTGAGCGGAGCCTGACTTGAACTTTGGTATATATGGCCATTATAATGGATGTGAAGTAAACCAATATCCGTTAATCTTCTTATAATAATTTACCTTCCCAAATAATATCTGTTCTTTTTTTTCAGGGTTGAACGATCATCCGATCAAGTAATTAAGCCAGTAAACCTAGAAGCCCTTACTAAATGGGTGGGTAATATTCCCGAAGATGTTGTTCGTGATATGGCTGACATTGCGCCAATGTTATCAGTTTTGGGTTATGACCCATACGCTAATCCTCCGAACTACGGTAAACCTGATGATCAAGTAGCCCA
Source organism: Listronotus bonariensis (assembly GCA_014170235.1). Taxonomy (NCBI): domain Eukaryota; kingdom Metazoa; phylum Arthropoda; class Insecta; order Coleoptera; family Curculionidae; genus Listronotus; species Listronotus bonariensis. Next base: position 41,831 of record JACEGR010001394.1, on the reverse strand, counting down.
AAAAACAAAGGACATTCAAAAAAATAAAAACATTTGGGAGAAAAAAGCCAAAGAAATGTTTAGTCTTGGGTGGGATAATGGCGGAGATACGGGTATGGACAAAGACCCAAGTGACAATCCAAATACGACGTGATAAATATGCACGTTGTAAAAAGAAGAATTTTATTATATTTGGACCATTAATTAAAATATCATCTATTTATAAAAAAACTGAGTAAAGTTGTGTTTAATAAAAAATATAAGTAAAAAGTATGTTTTATTTGCATTGAACATTTAGGTTTTGCAGTTTGAATATTAAAATCTTTAGGTTTACCATATCCAGACAAAATTGTCTTATCCCTAAAAAATAAAGAGAAAAATTTTTCCCATAAATAAAAATTAATAAACAAAAAAAAACTTATAACCATTTTTGTAGAACATAACAAAGTCTAGGAGCTAATAGCTTTTTGATGAAAAAGAGAAGTTGCTTCGTTCATGGCATTTTTTAAAACCACTTGCCTGATGGCTTGTGATATTGTTGTGAATGTTATTTACGAAATTGCCAAGCGCAAACTTTCAGGCAATTCAAATATTTTGCCACCAATTTTTTCCCATGCTATTAGGTGTATTGTATTATACAGGGTGTCCCACCGAGAACTGCTGCGATGAATTTCTCGAAAAGAAGGCTTTTAAAAATTGGACAACATGATAAAGTCAATGGGGGACAATACGACCAAAATATTTTAACAGTTCTCGCACTCTCGTCAACTTTTTTATTATAAGTAGAACACTCAATATATTATTTATTTTTTAGATTCTGCGTAAATTTCCAAACAAATTTTATGTATAATGTCCTATACCCAAGTCCAACTGTCTATGACCTATTTTAAGTTCAGTAGCGTAGCTAGGCGTAGGCGGTAGGCGGTTGCCTGGGGGCCTTGCGGCAAGATGAAGGTATGAAATGTGACATAGGGAAATAACATAGACATGACCCTAATAACACACAATATTTAGAAAACGTACGATTTAGGTACACTTTAGGTCCGAACATTCTAGACTAAAAAAGCGTTTACAAAACGTTTTATGTAAACGTAATAAAAACGTTTCTTTAGACACTACATGAAACGTTTAGTTAATAATGAAATGTAATGAATAAAAACAATTATTATTTTTACTCATTAAAAATTCTTTGATTGTAATTTAAAGGATAAGTATAACCTTTTTATCGCATAACTCTAAGTTTGTTCTTTGGAAAAAAAATCGAGGAGCATTATTTGTTACAAACGTACCCAGGAAATTCTTTTGGTTAGGAACGCACCCTCAAATCTTTTGTCATTTTATCATTTTTGGTGTTAGTTGGTGTGGCAATTTTACAACTTGCAAAAATACATTTTTAATAATTTTATACGATTAGTATTCCTTGATGTGCCGCTTTTCTTCAGTATTTTATGATGTGCTGTTTCTTCCTCTTGTTTCAATAATATTATTAAACCCTACTAACTAATAATTGTGCTAGTGCTGTTGAGTGCTTGTTATTTCTGTACTCTTAAGTGTAAATATACTCTTTTTTTAGCCATAACTGTATAATAAACAAGTTAAATGTGTGTGTTTTTTAATATAATTTAAACAATAAGGTATTTCTGTTTAATCTGAAATAAAAGTGGTTTGTTATTTACACCTTAAAAACATCCCAACCTAAAACATAATTGTTTACAAACCGGACGCATCGCCGATTTGAATGATATTTGGTATACGGGTTTTTTTGAGGCGCTAATTACTAATCTAAAACCATTTTTTTCGGACCTGCACGTTTTGTTCTAGCGATATTCATCATCAGACTTGATAACCAGAGCTAACCTTAATTCACTATTTTTCTCCTCTTTTTGCAAACAATTCTTGATTTAAAGCTAAATTGGTACTCAATATTTGATTTTTACCTCTTATAACCCCATTTTTATATTTATTTTAGGTACATATTTTTCCAGAAAATTGTGAAGCCTCACTTTCAATTGCAGTAGCCTTGGGGGCGCCAAGGCGAAAGTGAAGCTTGTAATTTTATGGAAAAAACGGGTAAAATAAATAAAAAAATGGGGTTTTAAGATGTAGAAATCAAATATTGATTACCAATTTAGCTTTAAATCAAGAATTAGTTGCAAGAAGATGGGGAAAAATAGTGAATTTAGGTTTTTTCTGGTTATCAAGTCTAATGATGAATATCTCGGGAACAAGCGTGTCCGAAAAAATTCTTTCAGATTCGTAATCAGCGCCCAAAAAAACCCTTATATCAAATTTCATTAAATACGGCGATGCGTCCGGTTTGTAAACAATTACCAAATTTAGCAATACTATGACAACGTTTTTTAGACGGTCCAAAAAGACTTTAAAAGCCTGTTCCTAGAACGTTTCAGGTACTATAAAAACGTTTAAAAAACGTAGAAAAAAGATTCACGAATGTTTGAGAACGTTTATCGTACGTTACCCAAAATCTACTTGAATGTTTATAGACGTTTATAAAACCAACTTATAATAATTATAAGGGAAAAGGGTGCGTGTTTTTTGTTTAGGTCCGTATGTGTAAAGGCCTCACAGGACAGTCTTTTATATAAAATAGTATGGGAAATGCAGGTCTCATTGTGTAAAAAAGGGTGAGAACCTTTTTGTTTCTCATCAATTTTTTTCGAGGACATTCGCCTACGCCTGAAGGGCCTTGCAGGAAAGGTGAGGACCTATTTTGTTTTTTTTTGCTCCTAAATAAAAGTCCACCTTCTCTTTTCAAAAGGGGTCTCGCGGATACGACTTCGCCTACTCCTAATTTTGGTAACGCCGTCACTGTTTAAGTTTAATGTTAATAATGACGTTTGTAAGCTCTTACATAACCAATCTTTTTTCTAAACAATAGCTTTTAATACGAATTATGGCTAGTTTCTTTGTAGAGAAAGACCTTCTTTAGCAAATTGTGTTAATAATTTGACAATTAAAAAATACAGGGTAGTCAAAAAAATAGTTAAAAATTATATCGACCTTAAAAGTTATTTTTTTACTGAAAACCCTTATCTTGTATTAGATTATCTTATTAACCATTAAATATAAGGGTAAGTAGTTGCATAAAGATGTGTATTCTAAAAATTTATAGTTTTCGAAATATTACCAATTTAATAATATTTTTCTATTTTAACAATGCTTTTAAGTATGGGTTGCCAGGGCCGCCGAGAGCCGTGCCGGGCTCCGGTACAAGTAAAAGTTGTGGTTTCCTTTAATTAACGAAAAAAGTGGAATAGCGAAAAAAAGTTCTTACTCCCTCAAAACTAATATCATTTACATTACTTTTGAACAGCAAAGAAAAACAAGGCCTTACTTCATTACTCCATTTACGTTTTTCATCCCACGCAGGCTCCTCCATCTCAGTCCGGGCGCCGGTAATTTGTACCGCCTCTAACGCCCTCTCGACGGCCCTGCGGGTAGTAGGTACGGTGTAGTTGGCTATGGCGGCTTATTTCGCTGTCTCGGCCACTAGAAGCCAAACTAAGCCGTACTTAAAAGCATTGTTAGAATAGACAAATGTTAGATTGTTAATATTTTAAAAACTATAAATTTTTAGAATACACATCCTTTTACAAACGTACTGTTATTTTTAATGCTTAATAAGATAATGTAATAAAGGATAGGGGTTTCCATTTGCGTCCAATCATGGCCACCTAGATGCAATATTAAAAATAGCTCTAAAAAAATTATTAGGCTTAAAAACTTTTTAAAATGTTACGTTCTGACTTAGAATTGTCTCTGAAATTCAAAAATTACAAAATATACAGTGTTCCATCAAAACTAAGGACATTTCTGGTAAAACCGGAATTTACTTGGAAATGAAAAATATGCGTAAACACTTTTCTCTATTTACACAGCTGGAGAGGTTATTTATTGTGGTATATTTGTTTATAGAAATAGATTTAATTAAATAGAAGCCCAACAATATCAGAAATATTTATCTTTTGTTCTTTTTAATGGACCAACACCAATGAATTAAATTAAAGCCAAAATAAAAATATAACTGTGGCCAAACTAATTTAATTTGCATATTTGGCCAAAACGCTGGCCCTTATCCCAACTATTTATCATTGGAGATGACATTTAAATGTGCCTCATTTGTCATTTGTGGAAAATTGTATACCTCTGCTCCAAAACTAGTCAACTTCCTAACTATGCACATTTATCAGTTAGCAAAATAATAATGTTGGTTAACGCCATTATTTTGTTGAAGCTATGGCAAAAGTGTTCGAATATATACGAGGGTGACCCGATAAGTACTTGGCCTCATGGCCACTATCAAAACAGTGATTTACTATCATCTAGAATATTCTCGTAGACGGCTACTGTCAAAATTTTAGTCAAATCGGACTCTTATTTTTGTTTCGATCGCATGTAAAAACGGACGTGTCTGAAAAAAAGGAATATCGGTCAGTGATTTGAAAGGAAAGTCGCGCAGAGAAATCAAAAAACGCTTGGATGCTGTGTGACTTTTCTCCTTCAATGTCGACCGTCAAAAATTGGTTTAACGAGTTTTAACGTAGTCGCAGGTAGGTTTTTAAGAAGCCACGTTACAAAAATTTACGATCTGGTATTGGCAGACCGTCAAGAAGGTGCGCGAGATTGCTGAAACAGTAGGCATTTAAAAGAACCTGCTGGGACTTATCCTACATGAAACTTTGGGTATAAGTAAGCTTAAGGCGAGATAGGTGCCGTGTTCGCTCACTTCGGACAACAAGCGCAACGTGAGACCACTATAGACCAACATTTGACTTTGTTTAGGCGCAATCCGAAAGAGTTTCTGTCTCGTTTTATGACCTTCGACGAAACAGGAATTTACTAATCACCAGAGACCAAAGAACAGTCAGCACAGAGGACTTCACCCGGAAAGTGCTTAATTAAACCTGAGACTAATACAGACTTAAATTTATTATTTCGCGGCATTTTATTCGACCACGTAAACGAGATATCTGTAACGCTGACAGCATACTATTTACCTAATTTAATTTTCCTGGCCGAACACAGCAACGCCCAGAGTGTTAGCTAACCTAATAAGGAACGCAATGTCAGATATGATTTAGCAATGTCTATGCGATTAACGCACCATGTAGCGTAAACCATACAGGGAACGAAAAATGCCACCCAGCAAACATGCTCCGAAGAAGGCAAAGACCGTCCAATCGGCTGAAAAGGTGATGGCCACCGTTTTCTGGGATTCACAAGGTGTGATCTACATCGCCTACCTTTAAAAGGGCAAAACGGTCACATGGCTCTACTATGCCGAATTGTTGGGTTGATTCAATGCCGAATTAAAAAAAGTGCTCTTCCACCATGACAACGCTTCGGCGGACATTCCCGCCGTCGCCACAGCCAAAATTATTTAACTTGGCTATAAACTCCTGCCCCATCCACCGTAATCTTCTAATTTGGCCACGTGCGACTTTTTCTTGTTTCCAAACTTAAAAAGTCACTCGCCGAGCACAAATTTGAGTCGAATGAGGAAGTCATCATAGAACGAAAGCTTTCACGGACTTGGTCAACTGAGGAATCTTGATTCTTGGATTTGGACAGCGTCAAATTAAAAATCATATACCGACGTTTCGCCATCGATTGCACGAGGCATCTTTGGGGATCATTACTCTGCGAGTACGAAATGAGCTCTAGATCCCAAGGCAAGAGCTTATACAGGGTGTTATGAGAATACCTTATTATATTTAAACCTTTAAATCCTTGTGTAAAAATAAATTGAAAAAGAAAATGGCGGACCACAGTGATAATGTACCCAAAATTTCACGGTCAAAAATCAAACCCGCCACTGACCTTTAGGTGGCTGCTCCTAAAATCCTTTTAAATACATAGTATTCTTTTGCCGCTTTCAAAAACAGCTAAAAGCATCCATAACCTGTGGTTAGGTCAACGACCTTGAAAAAATTGCCAAATTAATTTTTTTATCTATGGGTTTTGCCTGTTTCAATAAAATTAAAAACTTATAAGATTACAAAAATTATCCTTATTACATTATCCAATTGTTTCAGCGTATAATTAAAGTAAACATTTGTTTTTCCACAAATCAAGTACACTTTGTAGATGGTTAATTTCTTTACAAACTTTTTAAGCACTACGACGCGACACGTATGCGCACAAAGAACTTAATTAAAATACACAAAACGGTATTTTCATTGCACTATTAAAACAAAAATTTAATATATATATATATTATATATATATATATATATATATATATATATATATATATATATATATATATATATATACCTGTCGATTTTTGATAAGAGAAGAAATAAATAGCAATAAATAATATATATATATATATATATATTATTTATTGCTATTTATTTCTTTTCTCTTATCAAAAATCGACAGCCAATGGTGGCTCCCAAGGGAAATAAGTACTAAAAATAATTCAATTGTACTAAATATTCCCTATAAGACAATCCAAATACTGCTCCTTCACCTCCGCCAAAATCTGCTACGATTAAAATCGACTGAAAGCAAATCTATGCAGTTTTATTATAAAAAAGTATAAGATACGTAGACAAATGAGGTTTTAAAAGGTAAAAATCAAATATTGTGTACCACTTGAACTAAAAATTAAGAATTGTATGCAAAAAGAAGGGGGAACATACTGAAATTGAGGTTAGTTTAAATACCAACATTAATGTTGGATATCTCGGAAACGAAACGTTTCCGACTAAAAATTCTTTCAAAGTCGTGATCAGCGCCCAAAAAAAACCGTAAACCAAATTTGGTTAAATTGAAATTGCGGACAGTTTCTAGACAATTACCAAAACTACTCTTGTCTTTTTACAGTTTAAATGTTTTTTGGCGGGAAATTTATTGCCATTTAATCTAACACTTTTACAGTTTGGAGGTAACTGGGTTATGGGCGATAAAATAATACTTACAGCGATTTTTTTTTTTTTTGGTTAAACCAGGTGGTTATTAATTAAATAGGTTTTATTTACTCAACTTTTTTCTTACAAAATACAGCTTTTATTTTTTCTTGTGATAATTCATAAAAGCTTGATGTCTAGAAACCTATTACCGTGGGTGTAAAAAGTAAACGGCACATTCTACATTCCTTAAGGATGAAGGAGCGGAAGTAGACATTTTGGGGCTTCCTCAGATGTACGGTTACAAGTGGAAGAAGTACTTTATGTTGCTATCGAAAGTTAAATCTTTTTAAGTCTTAAAAAACCTATAAACAAGAAAAAGCCTCTGTACATCTTATTGGTAAGGAAGAGAAGAAAAGTTTATGGTGAAAGCGTATAAGAGTGTACTCGTGAAAATAAAACTATTTTTGTGCTCAAATACAAAATTCTAGCTTTTAAAAATCTGTTGTAGCTTTGGTTGTGAGGTAATGCCATATAAGATCATCATTTAAAGTAACGCCTACACCGCTCATAAATAGATAATAAAAATTTGTTAACTTTTTTTTTATGTCGGTAAACATTATTATACTCTACTGTGTGCTTTAAAATCTATGATAAAATGGTGGTGCTCTCTGGATAACATTATTCAGTTGTTAAATAGGTTTAACGTTCAGAAACCTGGCGTCCACGGTACTTAGTACTTAGTTTTTGTGCTACTAACGTGAACTCTCACAAAGAAAAAAACTTGATTTCGATTTAATATTATTCTTTTTTGTTTTTGTATGTATGTGTGTAAAATGCCAAAACAATCGAACTTTAAAGATATATTACTTCGTGTTCTTTTAAAATTAGCATTTACCAAGTGATCAAGATCAGATCAGAAATATACTAAATGTAGTACAATTATTGTACAACTTGTTGCCAAGGAAACCATGGAGCATGGCATAATTTAACTGACCAATAAGAAGGATTCCTTATGAAAGGTTACAGAAAGACGAAATTCGGTTGCCTTGGTTTGCGTTTTAAATAATCTTGCCAACAATTTACTAAAAATTGTCTATTAATATTTGGGCTGAATAAAACAAAAAAAAGTACTGAGTGTGTCTCTACACTGTCCCAGGAGTCAACCATTTCAATATATTAAAGTATTTTCATAACACCCCCTATACCCTTGTCCTGTTCATTAAAGCGCGGCCCTCTTAATAAATGCTTTCCACATGTAATGTACACCGTAACCGTTATTGCTATTGAAATTATTAGGGTGTTTATGTATTTCAATGGATTTTCTTTACATTAATAATATGACCTGTACAATGTTGGTGTTTAGCGACTGCTGACTGAATAATTTGCTTATTTCTAATACATCGGTTATGTTTCTTAATTCTAGTAGAAATTGACCGTCCAGTTTCTTCAATATACACTTTACCACATGAACAGGGAATTTTGTAAACTCCCTCAATCTCAAGCGTTGACCAATCTTTTTATGTCTGTTAAAGATTGTTCGTATGTTCGACCGACGAAGTATTTTAGCAATTTTGTCTTTTGTTCCATGTAGATATACAGGGTGTCCGGAAAGGTGAGATTAAAAATAATAGAGTGAGCCAAAATAATGTTAGTACTTTATATAAAAAAAGTTCTATCGCGCTTCGTTAGGGACACATTGACCTTTAAATTTGGTATAAAAGAATCATATTTCAATTATAAATTTTGAACTGTTGCCACAGGCTAAATGATATTTGGGCTACTTAATAACCTCATAATAATGATTCTTTTGATAGTTAAACGGATGTTCAGTAAGTCGGAATTATACAGGGTGCGTCGATTTTTTTTTTTATTTATTAGACTAGAATTTTTAATTAGCCGCAAGTTCTGGTATGTCTGGATTTAAAATGCGATTTTATGAAAAACGATCCAAGATATCAATTTAAATAAAGTATATCTTTTTTGTACAGAAATAATAAAGGAATTAAACGGTCAAAGCAAAATGTCGAATTTGTCACCACTGTTAAAAATGCGTGCATAAAATGAAAAAATCGTTTCACCCTATATAACTCCGACCTCCTGAACAGCCGTTTACCTATGAAAAGAAGCATTATTATTCGTAGCCCAGCTCAAATATCATTTGTACTGGGACAACAATTTAAAAGTTATAATTGAAATAAGTTTTTGATACTAAATTTGAAGGTCAATATCTCCTAACAAAGCTCGATAGAACTTTTTTCTTATATGAAGTACTAACAGTATTTTGGCTCACTCTACACCATGTATATGGTAAAACTAAGGGTAAGACCGTACTGTCCAAAGGTTCAATATTCCTTGGTACTAGTCTTAGAAATAGGGTTTTTAAATCAATGAATAGAACATCTTATATCGTTAGTGCAATATCCATTGCCTCTCAATGCTTTACTTCGTTTTTTAGTTTACGACAATGAAGATTCTTTGTCACAAATAGACAGTGCTCTATAAACTAATGAATTAATATATGATGTTTTTGTAAAGAGTGGTTATATAAACTGGCATTTAAATTTCTTTATGTTTCACAATTGGCAAATTTAATAACACCTGTTGACTTTGGTTATAGCACATGACTTAAGAAATATTGTTAGATTTCGATACTGAATTTAAATATGTAATAAGAAATAATAGCGTTCCCGTTAAAAAAATAATTTATTGGTAATAACGTTTTTTGGGACACCTCGTATAAATAAATTTACCAAAAAATAAACCACAGCCAAAAACCAATATCGACGTATTTTTTAGTTTGGGCTACTTTATATAGATAAATTTTATGAGGAACAAACCGCAGCCCAAAATTAAGGCCGACGTGTTCAAATATTTGTCTACAATACACATCACTAGAGTTGAACAAATATGCACAAAAAAGTAAGTAAATATGCGCATATATATGCAAGCATTTTTCCCAAGATATGCACAAAATGCAAATATGTTTTTTCTAAAATAAAACAAGTAAGTAATAAAAATGTATTATTAGTCGTAGTAACATGTTACAAAAAGATCAACAGTATTATACCAAAATGGTATAGAAAGATTAAGCTTTATATCTTTTTTCAAGCCACTTTTAAAAGCCGCTTTACCTCAAGCTAGCTTCAACTATTGGATATAAAGGTAGTGAATGGAACATAACTATGGTTACAACAACGACGAAATCTTTACTTGTCAATGTCTCGAAGTTTACAGTACAAAAGTCGAATCTATACTACTCAAAAGGAGGTTTCCGTCGCCCTTTTATAGTATGGTGGAAGCGTGAAGAATGATCTAGATTTTTGGAGAATTATCGTGAAAATTCCATAGTACAGGATGGCACAAAATTCTTAATGGATAATTCGGCCGTGATAAGCAATAAATTTATCACCCAACAAGCTTTTTAGCCGACTTTAAAATTAGCTTTTGACTAAAAATTAGCCCATAATCACCCATTTAAATTCCATAACATTTAATTACACTATGTGAAGTAAGCTATATTAACATAATCTTGATTTTTTAGCTTAGAGTGGTAAAATTTTCCTAGCCGGCCCTGGTGGTGTCGGCAACGTTGCCAGAATTGTCAATTTTATGATTGTGCTTTTTTGCAGTTTTTTATTTACTTTTTGGTAAAAACTTTAAATATCTGCTAAGCCTGCTCAATATTATTAAAGCAATATTATTAACGTCATATATTATGACAATTACATGACATTAATATATTGTTTCAATATACTTCCTACACGGTCACACATTAATATCAATATTGCCACAATAATATTGACCGTTTGAGGTGTCCTAAGTAGAACTGTACTGTGATATAGGCATTCATGTCAGGTTTATTAGCTTTGCACAACACAAAATATTATGTTATGTTTAATATAATGACCAACTTATTTCGATATAAAATGGCCGTCTCAACTATTGTCAGATTCTAGATTTTCAAACTTAATTTTTTATTCAATTTTATAAGCACAGTTTTAGTGGTTTTAAAGATCGGTATCGTACTTTTTCTAAAATTGTAGTATTTAGGTCATATGTCAGCAACCAATAGAAAAGAAGAAAATTTAGAAACTGACTTTATTTCACCCGCCAATTTAATAACAGATAAAAATAAATGCCGCATAAAAAAGCAAAGAAAGAGTTTAGAACAAAACTGAAAAGTCTGAAAAGAGTCCTAGTTTACTATTTTATTCCACATGCCCAAAACATTTGGTACGTATAGCTTCAAAGCTTTTTAAGATGTTTAAGAGTTGCGGTACTTTTTAGTAACCCAGTATAGATACAAAAAGCGAACCATGATGTTGTAGGTTGTGAGCAGGGATCTTTTACTGTCGATATAAAGTTTATTTATTTTTATATCCAATAAGAGTCTGTATGCAAAAACAAACGAAATGTCGTCCAATTTAAGCAATATATTAAAGAAGTGATAAAAACGTGTTCCTTTTGGTCAAAAGTTTTACTTATTTAAATTAAAAATGAGACAAATTACTTTGTTTTCTATCACTATATTTATCAACATTGTGACTGCAGTTTCGAAGCTTTGCTACATTTTCAAACTGAATATTCTAAACTACTTGAAACTTGTATATATATACGTACAATTGGTTAACACATTTTTAATAATAGTGCCTATCCTAAATTTTAAAAAACTGTAAATAGTGGGCTGCTCCTCAGGTCGGTCTGGTCATTCAATAAATTTATTGAGGGGTTTTTATTGGCTTTGTAAATTTCTATAGACTCTAAAATGTTAAGTTTTTTACTTTTCGGTGCGGTATATAAAATTTTAAGATTATCGACACTTGGGAATGAATGACCAGATGTTATAAAGTGGTTGGCAAAGTTTGAATTATTTTTATTTAGTACATATGACGATTTGTGTTCCTTAAACCTAATATTAAAATTTCTTCCTGTTTGCCCTACATATAAACTATTGCATTCTTCACAATTTTAAACTATAAACTCAGATTTATTTAATGGTAGTGTTTTTTCCTTAGCATTAAAAAATAACTGAGAAACTTTTTGGGATGGCCTAAAGGCAATTTTTAAATTATTATTTTTTGTTAAGATGTGTGCTATTTTATCTGAAACTGGTCCAAAATATGTTAGGGTATGGTATGTTGGGGGTGCTATTGGGTTTTATATATGGGTATATATGATTAAGGGCAAATTGTTTTTGTTTTTATTAATTAGCGAATTTATGGTACTTAAATCAAAACCGTTTTGTGTGAGTTGTACCGAATTTTTTGTTGTATATTGTGGACTGAAATTTGAGATATCTTTATATATGTAATTTAATTTATATGCTAATTTACTAAGAGGACTGTTTATATATGAAACAACAGGACGAATTGGGGCATTATTTTTGTGAATTTTTATTAAACCATATAACTTAGTGGGAGTGGGGTTCATGTTTAAAATTTTAAATTTGTCATTGTTGGACAATACGCCCTGTATATCCTTTAACGTTGCTTTTAATTTATTCTGTATTTTAGAGGTAGGATCATTTTAAGGATACAAGGTTTTCTTTGTCTAGAAAATCATTAATTTTTTGGCAATATTCACCTTTAGATAAAGCTACAATAGAATTTCCTTTGTCTGCTCGGGTAAAAACTAAATCATTGTCTTTTATTTTTGATTGAATTGATTTAATAACTGTGTTTCTTTGTGATAAATTGACTATGGGCTTGTCTGTATTTTTAAAACTTTTTTTAATTTTTCTTTGGTATAATTTGAATCAGGAATATTTTCAAGTGATAACTCTACCTCACATACTGAAAGTTTCTAATCTATTTTTGGGATTGATATTGGGGTTATATTTGGGACCATTTTCAAGAAACTTAATTTCTACAAAACTAACGGACAACTCAATCCAGTATTTAAAAGCAACGCTAGTACAGCAGAACAGTCCACATTATATTTTAAACTACGCCTTAAGCAACGGTTAGCAGTTCAAAATGCCTGGTTCAACCAACAGTGTCTACAGCATAAAGTCATCCGAAGTTCATCCAGATTAAGTGCAAGTCAACAACACTCTCAGCAAAGGGGAGACAGTGGAGAAATGTCAAATTTATTGGCTCAAACAAGAAGCAAGAAGATGGTTTTTTTTTTTTTTAATAAAAATTCACAAAAATAATGCCCCAATTCACCAAAGTATTTAGGCAATGCACTGTAGATTTACTCGTATGTACTTGATTTTTATCTAAACAAGTAGAATTTCATGACAAGCATTTATTTCATATGAATTGTGAAATGACGTTAAATTTTAATATTACCGTAAAAGTAAAAAAAAGGCTATTTTATACTTTTTTTTATTTTTGTTTTTTTTGTTATCCAGGGACTTTAAAACCTCGGTCCTCCAAAAATTCTTGACGAGTAGACTAACGGAATTTTACTAACATTTCGGAATTTTAAGGTCAAATATCCTTTATTTAATGCCCACATTGTAGAAAAGCATTAAACATTTAATCTGCAATATTGGATTTAACTTTTTTTAGGTTCGTTTCTGTGCAAAGCTCTTTTTATTTGTTACCCATAATATTGTAGGGAGTGCATTAAAGCCAATTAGTTCGCCATTTTTATAAGCTCGCCATATTTGACTTAAAGTGACTTTACTTTATTTATTAATTCACTCCTATTTGGTACCCATATTAAAAAAGTGCATTGAAAATAATTAGTCCTCCATTTATAGAAGTCTGCCATCTTGGATGTTTTCGCCACCATGTTGAATTTAAAATCAGGTCTCACAACTAACCAAGTTACTACATATTTATGTACAGGGTGGCGCCCTTTCCTTGACCTTGCAGGGGTATAGCGAAAACCAAAAGAAGAACCAGAAATAACCAGGACAAATCTGATTGCGCAATCTCGATTTCAATTTTTGGGGAGCAAATTCAATGGTAAAAGTAAACCAGTTTAGCAATGCAATGCATAAATTGTCAGCTGTCAATCCAAGATCTGCTACTAGTGTTGCGTATAACCTTCACTGTCAAAACTGACACTTCCCGCGGCACGCATATCCATTTCCCGCCATTTGGGAAATACCTCGTGTTCAATACCAAACAGAAAAGCCATCAGCATGTAGAAATCTTTGCTTACAGCGCTTAGCTCCAGAAGAAAGATGCCTTCAATTTAGCGTGAGTTTCCTATCTTCCTCGGGGAACCAACACCTCTTCAACATCCACCATTCATGACACCGCGTGAGAGTCCAGCAAGAACTCCCTTCGAACATGTTAACTCGACTGAGGACGAACGAAAACTGGGTTAAACTAGGTTCGTTTTGGAGATAAAGAGTGTTTTTCAAATTTTTAAATTTTGCCAGGCACTTGTAACGCGCTTGATATTAGAGGTAGAAGAAAAATGTTAATAGAAAAGTTTTAGGGACTCTTACGTAAAATTCAGTGACGTACCTATATTTTTTACATTGACTTTTATTTATAGAAAAGGCGGATTTTTTAATGAAACACCCTGTATATTTTATCATAGTTGAAGGCTTTAGGAAATACCACATTTAATATACATATCCTTTTTTTAATAGTTCTAAAATATGGCCATTATCAATTTTTTTAAATAAATTATCCTGTATATTATATTACTGTTGCAAAGATATCTCAAAGGGGTTTAACAAAATACCATATTTGATATGTTTATCTCTTATAGTTTTGGAAATATGACCATCTAAAACTAAAAAATAGTAGATAATATACCCACTAAGATTTGGAAGCCTATATTTCCGAAACTGTTGGAAAAAATCATTTTAAATATGGTAAATTCTTCTTATTATCTTTAAAATATATTTTTAATGATGATACAATATTCCAGTATTTTATTTTTAAAAATGACATTTTATTAACTCATGACAATGGCTATATTTTCGAAACTATGACAATTTAGTTTGTGGTATGTGGTATTTTTATGGCTTTTAAAGAGACCTTTCTGTTAGTGATAAAATATACAAAGTGTTTCATTTAAAAAAACCCCAACTTTGTGTTATTACTTTAACAAAAGAAAATAGAAAAAATAAAGGTACGTCACTGAATTCTTCGCAGAAATACCTAAAATTTCTATATATTTTTTCTTTCTCCAATATCAAGCAACTTACCAGTGCTGCTTTGTTAAATTAAAGAAGTAAGAATATGTTTGCTGCTGCTAAAGAGAATAACAAATAAACATGACGTTTTCGATTTATTGCCAAAAATGTACTTTTTTTTAAATAAAACCCCTTCTCTATATCATCACCATTTGAAAGATCTATTTAAGAGCTTTAAAACAAGGTCTCATATGTTATATCCAATTTTTAGTAGTTTCAGAGATATATGTATATATAATAAGTTAGCAGTGTCGACTTAAATTTGGTCACCCTGTATATGTTTTAAGGGGTTTTCTTTATTTTATTTTTAGCAATCTGCAAACTCCTAGGGCCGACCACATTCAGTGGATATGCTTTGGAACCAGGAACAAAGCGGTCCTATTACAGTACCTTTTTCTCGTATGGCGTGTACCCAGACAAGGACTTCTCAATATAAATTAAAAAATATTTAAAATATCTTAAAAAGAACAAATATATAAACATGTATTTAATCTCGTAATTAATAACCACTTTAGAGGAAATGTGTACACAGTCACTTTACTTTATAGGTTTTTACTTTTTACTAATAAGTATGGTGTTTAAAATTAATATTATAAAACATAAATTTTACTTTCTATTTAAAAATTTTATTCGTTTAAATAACACAATTTTAATTGCTAAAAACTAACAGAAAATAGTTGTTAAAGTGCTTTTCTTTTATCTAATAGCATATAAATGCAAATAAAATAGGCTTGTCTTTATCCGGTGGTTACTTAAATTCCTTTAATATCAAAATGTTTATATTAAAGAAAATATTGCAAAATAATTTACACAAGATATTTACCAAAAGAAGAAAACATACTAAAAGTTTATAATTGCGAACGCGCACTTTGCGAAGGACTTAAAAATATACTTTTTCTACTACCGTCACCAAGAATCGAGTTTGCTTTTCCCGTATGAGGAAATAAAGCGGCACTTCATCTCCTCCCCAGGAGAAAAAATACTTTTCCTCCCGGAAAGAAAACGTGTACATACAATTTTATGCAAAACGTGGAAGCTTCTCTTTCACTTTAATGTTTGTTTTTCTATAATATTGGTATTAGTTATCACTATGAGGAGCCTGACTATTCAACTTATTAAAATATTTTCTTGTAAACGTACAGATGTTCTTTTACTTACAATTAAAACCAAATATGATGTCTTTCTTTTCTTTAATATTTACGCATAAACGTAACATACTGTATTTGCTCGAGAACGTAGATTCCTTTAGAGTTTCTGCTTTTTTCAAAAAATTTACACAAACTGCATCTTCGGTAATTCTTTTGATATGTTTTTTTCATCCACTGCTTAAACACCTCATATTCTTTTTCAAATCGTTCGCGAGACTTATTTGGCAGAAGATTTAATGATACCAGCCTTGCGGTTTGCAAAATATTTTGAAGGATATTGTCGTCGTGTTGGATGATTGCAAACCATTCCTAGAAAAAAAAGTGGTACTTTTTTCCCTCATTATATAAATAACTATTGCCATTTAAACAATTTTTTTATTATGATTTTTTATGGAAATATTAATTTTGTTGTTTCCGTTTCACATTAAAAACTTTTGAATGCAAAACTAAATAAGTATCTATCTTTTAAAGTTTACTTTAATACATGGCACATCTGATTTTTCTCATAGCAATTGTGCATCAAATGTTCTCATAAAATTAAAAACAAATTGTATCTAAAGATATCTATAATTTTCAAGGGTCATTTTGATTCTAACTGGAAAAAAAAAGCTAATAATTTAGGACTGAAGCTATAGTCGATTACTATATTTTTTCTACAATCAAATATTTTAATAAATTAGGGTCTAAAATCAAAAATTTATAATTTATTGTAGTTTCTTCCGACATACGTATACCTTTGAAAGCCAAAAGTACCAATGTTTAAAAAATAATCGGCGCATATACCTTTTAAAGCCAAATGTCAGGGCCGTATTAAGGGTATGAGGCGCCCTAGGCTACAATTCCCAGAGCGCCTATTTTCCTACTAAAAAAATTTTAGAAGAGGAAAAAAATAGGTCATTCTCTCCTTTTCGCGTCTCCGTCTATCCCCACCCGACCTAAACTTTTTAGAAACTTCCCTGTCTAGCGCCTATTACTCCCCTGTCTGGCGCCAATTTTTTTGGCGCCCTAGGCTGTAGCCTAGTCAGCCTAATGGATAATACGGCACTGCCAAATGTACCAATGGTTAAAAAATAATAGGCGTTTAAAACCAGTTATATTTTTTAATCACAGATTTATCAAATTTAAAGAATTGTTACTATTTAAAAAAAAATAATACTAGAGAAAATTTTAGGTTAAAAAAATAAAAGTGAAATAAAAAATAAATAAATAAGTGTCTGTTTTCACTAGTTCCGCGATCTCCGAGTAGTGCGGACACATTTTGTAGGAAGCTACAAAGCTCTGCCGAGAAGACCACTGGAGGAGTTTGTACAGGCGTTTTGGTACCCTTGGGGATAGAAAAAAGATTAACGCTAAATTGATGGCTTCTTTCCTCTGGAGCTAAGCACTGTCAGCGAAGATTCCTATAACCTGTTTTTTTTACGTTTTGGAAAGTTGAAAGAATATTTTATATACATACAATTATTAAACTATAGTTTGGGTGTCTATGCACATAGTGTTTTCGTATGGTCAAGGAGAGTTGTGCGCGCCACGGGAAGCCTTAGTAGTGACAGTGACCGGTTATGCGCAATATCAGTAGCAGCTCTTGGTTTGACAGGTACAATTTATGCGTGTTCAGTAGTTTAGCGATTAAGTTAATTGCTTTAGGTTTTACGTATGCTGGGACTTTCTAGCTTGATTATCCAGATTTACCACGGAAAAAGACTGGAAAGCTTAAGAGCGGAATCGCTCATATGACTAAAATGGCAACGCTGGCGAATTGACTTAGTATCAGAGACAAAAACAAAAAATAGTGTCTGTTTTTCGCGTTCTTTTCAGTTTAACTTCTGATTGATATATTGGCTTGTGCATCAAGGGGTGTTTCATTTATTGTATGTAAGTATGAATAATAGAGAAGAAACTTTCTATCGCAATTTAACTGCACTTTACCCCAAACACTTTTTTAAGGTACTTTTATAACTTAACTAAGGCGGTCGCATCAAAAGATGGTTGTAGTTTTGTATTTTTAAATTGTCCCAATAAATAATAACTAGGTAACAACTATTTTTAGCGCCCACATTAGATAATGTGGGTTCAAGTACTTCGTCTTCGTCATTTAGTAAGATTAACAATATAAATTTGGCAATGGCCTAGTGACAGATAATTACGTAAATTTTTCCGTGTATGTTGATTGTCGTAACAACGATGATCGTATTCTATTATAAATAAATTAAATTCGTCCTTAGACCCGAAATTTTAGCAAATGTTTTAATTGCCCACTCAAGGTTAATAATTCTAAGGTCAATATTAAAATTAAGTAACTAATGCTTACTTATTGAGTGAATATGTATTAATTAAAATAATATTATTTTGCTAAAAATATATGGTGTACTGTGTAGGTAGAAGTCCAAGAATAGAAGACATTGTTAGCCGTACCTGTTATAAAATTCAAATTTTATTTTAAGACACTCACCGAAAAAAAAATAGAAAGTTAGGTTCTGAATGAATCTTATAACATGTATTGTGTATTTTAAAAGATTTTTTCTTTTTTTGTCTGGTTAAAGAATGTTTTATTTAAATTTGTCAAATGGTAATATTTTTATATGGGGTTACATAAGTTTAAAAATTAAAAAAAAATGTTTTTTTCCTTTGACTTAGTAATTATTGGTTTGATATGTCTAGATCAGGGCTTTTCAAACTGTACAGGGTGGCTCGAATTCGACGCTCATCATTGGGATTTCGGAAACCGTAAGAGATGCAGGATCGGTTAAATGAAGGCAAAGTTGCGCAATTTGATGCTCAATAAAATGCCGTTTTGCGTTTTAAAAAATTCCGAGTACTTCCGAAGATATTCGAAAAAAAACGGAATTTTCAATTTTGGTTTCTATTGTTTCCTGGCTATATTTGTTAAGATAACTTAAAATGAAAAACACGTTTTCATGGCCACTTTTTCTGCTCTATAATTCAGTGTGATTAAATATTAAATCTGACGTTTCGGCTTCTGGCGACCATCATCAACTTATTTTTTTAAATACGGACCTGATATTTTTTCAATTTAATTAAATCCTTTCATCACTCTTAAAACACTATATATCGCCACTTTGATATTTGCTGACGTTTCGTACAGATAATTCCATCACCAGAATATTGCATATTTATTTAACCATAATACGGCCCTGAACTACATTTTTAGGTAAAAAGGTAAAAAAAAGAATAAACTTAGTACATATTCATAATGTTTTATTGCAACTCATTAATATCTAACAGCGAAAATTACTTTATTAACAGAAACTAACCAGCAGGTACGAATTCAAGGGAGAACTTCATTTAATGTATGGATTGGTATGTGGAGGAACAAAATTATTGGACCTTTCGTTTACGAAGGGACCTTAACTTCCGAACGATATCTAAATTTGATTAGGAATGATGTCTTAGACGCCCTAGATAATCAACCTTTGGCAGTATTTCAAGAAATATGGTGGCAGCAAGACGGAGCTCCTGCCCACAATGGAAGGGAAGTAGCTCAATTCCTTTACCATATATTTCCTAATAAATGGTTTTGCTAGATGGCCGACTAGGAGCCCAGATCTTAGTCCCCTAGATTATTTCCTTTGGGGATATCTTAAGAACCGTTTATTTAAAAATGCACCTCACGACCTTTAAGTACTACGACAAAATTTGATAAGGGAAGTTGCTGCCATTCCTGCGAGAACAATTAATCGAGCTGTATTAAAAATACAAAGCAAAGAAAGAAAATGCATTGAGGCGGAAGGTTATCTCTTTGAACACCTATAATAGTGATTAAATTATGTTTATATTTAATATGGGCATCAAGATAGTATTACAAATTGTTTATGTAAGCTGATTTGTTGTCTACCTTTTTGTACCTTTTGTCTAATATTCATGAAATTTTCGGTTAATAAAGTAATTCTCGCTGTAAGATATCAATGAGTTGCAATAAAAGATTACGAATATGTAATAAGTTTATTCTTTTTTTACCTTCTTACCTAAAAATGTAGTTCAGGGCCGTATTATGGTAAAATAAATATGTAATATTCTGGTGATGGAATTTTCTGTACGAAACGTCGGCAAATATCAAAGTGGCGATATATAGTGTTTTAAGAGTGATGAAAGGATTTAATTAAATTGAAAAAAATATCAGGTCCGTATTTAAAAAAATTAAGTTGATGATGGTCGCCAAAAGCCGAAACGTCAGATTCAATATTTAATCACACTGAATTATAGAGCAGAAAAAGTGGCCATGAAAACGTGTTTTTCATTTTGAGTTATCTTAACAAATATAGCCAGGAAACAATAGAAACCAAAATTAAAAATTCCGGTTTTTTTCGAATATCTTCGGAAGTACTCGGATTTTTTAATACGCAAAACGG
This sequence comes from Listronotus bonariensis, assembly GCA_014170235.1. Lineage (NCBI taxonomy): Eukaryota > Metazoa > Arthropoda > Insecta > Coleoptera > Curculionidae > Listronotus > Listronotus bonariensis. The sequence continues at coordinate 21,352 of JACEGR010001394.1, read as the reverse complement.
AATTTTATTGAGCATCAAATTGCGCAACTTTGTCTCCATTTAACCGATCCTGTATCTCTTACGGCTTTCGAAATCCCAATGATGAGCGTCGAATTCGAGCCACCCTGTACGTCTCGACACCCTGGGGCGTTGCAGTGTCCTTCCAGGGGCGTTGCGTGTCGGTGGGACAAAGTGAAGCCAAGGCATTTTAGAAGAAAAATTAATAGAAATGAGATACTTTTTTCCAAATATAAAGCTTTTCCCTGCTCTACTTTTCTTGTTTAAATAAGACAAAGAAATTAGTTTTATAATTGCTGTCCTAATTATAAATCGAAAGGGGCGCAAAGTATAGGAAAAAAGTAAAACTGAAATGATTTAGCTGAAGACCTTTTGTTTTGGTCTTCAGTTTTTTTACAATAAGAAATTTCCATTTGAGGTGACGACCTTTTTCTTTATTGTCGGGAGTTGAATTTGTAGTCATAAGGGCGTCGAAAAACCCGGTATGTATGTGTATAATATACGCCTATTGACATACGGTGTTTTTCCGTTGGAAATATGAAAACTGATTGGTGCAGATCGCTTTCTATTCGGATCCTAGACTACTTATTTAGGGATTTGCCGATGTATACAAAATTAGGCTTTCCAAGAGCTTAGGTATTTAACTTTATTCTGTTTTTAAAACTTTAAATTTCCTAAACCTGCTAAGCAATGAATAAAAAAATATATTGTTTATAAAAATAGGTGTTAACTTTTCTTTGTCATTTAGTTTAATCCGTAATCTTAAATAAATTTATTAAAATCTTTCATTTTACATTTGCAGGCATATTGCGTTTTTGACGAATACGACGTAAAATGAAAATTGATTTCAATTTCCTTATAAGTAGGTTTAGTTCCAAAAATAGATTTTCTCTTTATCGTAACTTTAAAACAAAAAGAAATTTAATATTGATGTCTTTTTATAAAGTACCTAACTATGTCTCGAATAAATAAAAATAATAAAATTGTAGCTTCGTGTATGTACCTACATATGTCATATATCGACTAGTCCCTGGGCCAGTAATAAAATTGACTTCATGATTAATAACACTTTTAAAACCTTTTAGAGGGGTTCCTTTGACGAGTCTACCACGAATATTCATACCGCCATATGTTGAAGCGGCGAAGCATGTTTGAGGTGTCAGACTGGAAAAACGCGTCACTTTTTTGTCGGACAAGTTTACCATAATGTTTTACATGCAATATTTTAACATTGTGCCAAAAATCGTAAGTGTTGCAGTCATGAAACCATAAAACCCATGGACATGTTTTGGGTATCGGATTGAGCGGGTGTCGTAACTGTAACGCTTATCGATTTTTAGAACCATGTTTAAAAGTTGCATGTAAAACATTGTGGTAAACTTACCCGATAAAAAAGTGACGCGTTTTCCCAGTTCAATACCCGAAACATTTGACATTGACAGGCTGGGTTAAAGCGCCGCTTTCATATATGGAGGTATGAATATTCGTGGTAGACTCGTCAAAAAAACTCCCCTAAAAGGTATTTAAAGTGTTATTATCATGAAGTCAATTTTATTACTGCCCAGGACTATACGACTTGCTTAGTTAGAGTTTTGCTCGTAAGTTAATTTTAAACTATATCTTTTTGTATTATAACAAAATTATTTTTAAGTTAATAAAATGTTTTTGACAAAAAGGACTATACTGTTAACTGTTCAACACCCATCGAAATTCGATGCGTTCAATCCAGTGTTTAATTTAAACAAGAATATCAGTAATTTTTACTATTTTTTTATGCCGTTTCCAATTGTTTTCTTCTTTAACAAAATTTTAATCCTTATCCATGCAAAAACATTTATTTCAAAATGTCGAATCGCGATTTTTTTATGGTTCTTTCGTATTGACATATTAAAATTGTTACACGAAAAAAAAACTGGTAAATATTCATGCAATTGTAACCTACACAGTTACAATGGGTAGCACTATTGGCCCCAGGTTCACGTTGTAGTAAAACTCGCTTGGTTTTGTAGCAAATAATGTGCAGTAGTATTTAATACTTTTGTAGCAAAACTTTATGTTACAGTTTTCAATACAACTATAATGTAGTCAAGATTCATATTTGGTTACTGTTGTTAGCTACTATCATTCACTTACAAAACTTTAGAACTCGATGATTTTTATAACAGAAAATTAATGACAAAAATTATACTTAGAACATCAATAATAAACATATTTAACACAATTTTTGCGCTACACTCTTATAGCACACCACGCCTCGTTTTTTTTCCGTGTAGGCGAAATATTTATTATATTTATTCCTTATTTATTATTATTCTTAATAGCGACTAAAAATCTATACAATGAATTTGTTTTTTTTGGAATAGCGAGAGCTATTTAATTTGAAATTTAATATTACGGAAAATGTTAAAGGTAAATCGTTTAGTAAATGACATAATAAAAAGCGTGTTAATTTCGTATTCTATTTATAAATACTGAAAAATGAACTTGTTCTATTTTAGGATTAATTTAGTTATTTTTGTTAATAAATGGAGCAAACTAGTAGTAGACACAGACTACAAACAAAAATAGAACTACAATTATATATTGCTTTAGATGTAAAGGAAAACATCTTTGTGAGTATTATAAGTATGTTACATGCAAGACTCGTTTTATTTAAGTGAGCTCATAAAAGCAGTTTTCTTAACCGGATGGTTTCTTAAGTTTTTAAATTAAATTGACCAAAACTACTTAACATAGGTTTTAAATAATACTTAACAGAATTTGGAGATTCAATTGCCTTTAATATAACTATTCATCGCACAACGTTTCGGGCAGTTCCACCTCTGTCCGTTTTCAAATGTAAATGAATACTAATTTCGAAAGCTACTAAGTTTATACATATAGTACAATTACATATCCTCAATGCAATTCAAAAAAATACATTGGGAGAGGATTTATTCAAGTACAAAATTTTAATTAAAACAGTCGTAAACACACTATAATAAAAGAAAATTAATACAAAAATAAAATAAAAGGTAACTCTTAAATTAAATGAGCTTATAAATAAACGACAGTGTCGGACTGGGCTAACTCCTTGGGGCCACCGGGAGATCACACACGGAAGTAAAGTGAGAAAATTCCAAATTAATAAAAGAAAATGGAATAAAAAGGTCTGCAAATTACTATCTCCAGTATGTAATAAAACAAACATAATAATAAATACATTTAATAAGCCCGAAATTATTGAGGTTCCCTAGATTATTTTTTACAAAGAAACGTTTGTTTGTTCTAACAGTCAGATTTTAACACTACGATGGCCACTTTTTTTATATATTCGCGTTTTGCTTGCCTTGTGCTACCGAATTCTATTTGAGAATGCCAAATCACTGATCTCCATGGATTTCCAATGTTATTACCTGCGCGAAACAAAAGTTACATTTCATGGGCGAAAAACCGGTTTGTGCGCAAGCAAGTTGAGGGTAAACGCACCTGGCGCCAAACAAACTATCCGCATTATCGGAAAGAATTTGTCGACGGCGTCCTGGTTTTCTGTTCGAAGTACGGTAGCCAATAAGCGTCACGGTCAGACCGCGGACGAAGGGTACGGGGTGCCGGTGTTTTTTGCCACGGCTTTTAAGTGCGCATGTTCGACCACCGATTCATTTATTTACTGCGCGAGGTCGTAAAATCCGAAAAATGCTTCTTGCCACTGCGTATCTAAATGTGGGATATCTATGTGCCAAATGCATTGCGCAACCTTAAACCTGTTTTAATTTATTAGTTTGAAATTAAATTACATTTCTTTTTGTACAAAACATTATTATAGTTAGAAATATACAAATATCGATTTTTAAAATTTAAAAAAAAGTTTTTATTGTAATATAAACATAATAGCTATAATAAATTAGTGATTATGTAGTTTTTTTGCTGGTCACATAAGTTTGCACTAAATGAAAAAAGAAATTAATTGTTATTAAAATATTTTAGACCAAAAAGGCTGCCGTGTTCATATTTAATTTTAGGTCCAACTACCAAATAAGCGGCCTATTTTGAAAGTCTTCTATCTTCGTTTATACTGTTCATAAAAAAAATGAGATTAAGGTCCCAATACTTGTATTTTTGGGCGCTGAATTTAAATAAAGTCACTTTTAAGTGCCATGACTACATCCATAACTGATGTCATTGAATAAATAGGTTCTTTGTTCGACATAACACAAAAATATAATTTTAAAGATTGTTTACTTTGAAACTAGACCCCTCAAATATTTTTCTACCCGGGGACCATTTTGACTTTTGCCCGGTGGATCAAAAGGTTCCCAGTCCAACACTGATAAACTGTATACTGAAATGAAGGATATTTGCGAAATAAATTTTAATTAAAAAATTTGTTCTTTTTTGGTTGACTACTTACATAATTTTTTCTTTTTACCGTTTTAATCATAATTTTAAATAAAAAATGTGTTCTCTTTTGGTTGACTACTTACATAATCCTTTCTTTTTTACTGTTTTAATCATAAATTTAATGGTAATTTAAAGGAGGCAGTTATAATTTATTTATTTCGAAAGTAATTAATCGGTATGATACATGTTGTACCGGGTGTCAAGGTATAAATTTACACCCTCCTTAACTTTTTTATTTTTTTATCGAACATAATAAATAATTACATCAGGTTGTTGAGTAAATTCTGTAGTTTCTGAATCAATAATAAAATTCTTAATATCTCCTAAAATTTACAGGGCAAGACAAAATGTATGAATTTTTGAAATGAAACAACCTGTATAATATTTTACTAATAAAAAGATATTTTAAATGGCCTTAAAATAATACTCATTTGATTTATCAATCTTCATTACTTAGTAGTAGGTATGGCAATAAATGACCAATATTTGTTTTATGACCATCTTTCCAAAACCATTAAAGATAGACCTATAAAATATGGTATTTTTGTAACGCTCTTTTAATTATTTATTCAATATACAGGGTATTCCTTTTAAAAAATTATACTTTTGTCGTACCCTTTATATCTTACGAGAAAAAAGATTTTAAATGAAAGAAACAGAATCATCCTAACAATATTGAGTTTTTTTATACAATATTGAGTTTTTTTATACGTTATAAAATAAAAAGTTAGGGGGATGTAAGTTTATTACATTTCTAATCGGAATAAAAAATATTCTTCAGATTTGCATGGCCATATTTCAAAAACTAATTGAGATGGGAATATAAAATGTGGTATTTTTTTAAAAGTTTTTGAAAGAAATTTTTAAAGAAAAAATAATCCATAGGGTGTTCCATTTAAAAAAATTATACGTTTTGTCGTACCGTGTATATCCTAAGAGATAATAAAAATGTATTAACTAATTTAAAAACTACAGAATTAACTTAATAAACTGATATTTTTAATTATTTTTTACGATAAATAATAAAAAGTTAAGAGGGTGTAAAATGATAACATAAAGGAATTTTTGCACAGTGACGTTAAAATAATAATTGTATATATCAACGAAAATAATAACAGAGACTTCAAACTGGGCAGTAATCATAGTCAAAGACCTTCAAATTAAGGTATCACTTGACCCCTCTTTCCATTTAAGATTTCGGGGTGCGTCTTACCCCGGTAGACGGTTGCAGTTCAGGGGGTGAAAGTGGCAAAGATGTTTCCCCTAAAATCAAAAATCGACGAGTCCGAGCGTTTTCATTAAATGACCTGGAAAGCCCAAATTAGCTTTGTTTCGTTTTTTAAATGGCCACCCTGTATACACATTTTTAGAAACGTTATATTTTCATTTTTTCACTACGGTTAATTAACGGCTATTTTTAAAAGTTGAAATAAAGATAAGATATTATACAAGAAAGAGTTTTAATCCTACAATGCATGATGGGAAATGTGTCAAATGTGGCAAAAACCACGAATGTGTCAGACACACTAGTCGACAAATAAAGTATTTTCATTGTTCATCAATTTTAGGCGTTCAACCAATTATAACCGCGGTAATAATTGGTGGTTGGTGGTATTTCCCATCATGGATTGCAGGAATGGAATACCTTTGGTTTGTGTAATATTTCTCTAAAAAACAAATTAGGATTAAAAATTAACTGCAATGGGAAGATAAACTTAAATTAGGGTGCTTCTTACAGTTTAAAAAGCTTGATAAACATATTGCTGCAGTTTTTCATACTAGCAATTTATCCTAAATTTTTTAAAGTTTTTTATTCAGTCTAAAAAAGTGACATTTGCCGCTGCTATATTTCTATATGTTCATGCGCCCTTTTCTGTATTTAAAAATTCCCTTGACAATGCTGAAAATCCTTTAGGATATTTTTCTTGAAACATACCTGTAACTTTGTAATTATTTTTAATTTTTAGGATATTTACCTGAAGTATTCGTCATTTTACGGTACATTTAACCTAGAAATTTGTTTAATTCTGCACAACTACTTTTTTATAGATTATTACAATATTCAAAGATTGCCACTTTAAAATTTATCAAAAAAGACGGACAGCTGCTCAAAAACTAGGGGTTTAATTTATCTAAGGATAAATATAATATTACCTAAATTCACTATTATTTGTAAACGACCTTGTTTATTAAAATGCTTAAGAATATTTTATTACTAGTTTTTAATTAAATTGTTTTGATTCTTTAAGTGTTAATTATTGTTTTTGCTAAATTTTCTTTGAAAATTAATACTTTCTGCAATAAATAAAACTCTAAAACCACTAATGACCAATTACGCTTTCCTATAAAATGGTACAAATTCTTTCCGAAAATAAACGAAATAACATGCGGTGCTTATGTTTGGAATCCACGAAATAAAATTTAAATGCTTTTTTTTACTTCAGTCAAATAGACCTATGGTAGAAATATTTAGTTGTTACTTTATTTTTTAGTTTTAATTTTTTAAATATCGCAGTAGCTAAATATGTTATCGCGACTTATTAAACTTTTTTTTAACTATGGTACTTTTTGAAAGTATTTAATGAACCCTTTTGAAAAATATTGTAAGGAGCTATGGTGGAAAGAATTTTAAGGCTTTATGTAAAACAAAAAAATGGCCTGATGCGGATTGAATCAAAACTTGTGGAGTTTTAAGACGCACATGTAACATTACTAGTTTTCTCGATATGTTTTGATTAAGAGGACGCCACACGTTAAATTGAGCTAAACGCGATTCGCTGCCGTTTTTAAATATTTGTTTTGGAAAAGTTGTATATAGAAAAGTTTTTAAAAGGATCCAAAGATTATCGGAAAGTGGTTATTTTTACGGTTTTGTAATTTTGTGAAATTTAATGTGTTAATTTATAAACATTACCAAAATTTAATTAACTTTCCGATAATCTTTGGATCATTTTAAAATACTTTTCTATATATAACATTTTTCCAAAACAAATATTTAAAAACGGCAGCGAATCGCGTTTTAGCTCAATTTAACGTGTACGGCATCCTCTTAACGCAAAAGCCACAAAAAGTTTTTTTCGATTTTTTGAATTAACGTAAAAATAAAAACCATTGCCGATTTTTGTGGAAAATTTATTTAAAATTTCAAAGCCCTCCTTAATTTTTTAGGGCAATCAGCGGTTGCCGAGATATTGATGGTTAAGGACAAAAAGATCCTTTTCCATTCAAAGTTCAATATCTTAGAGAGAAGTGGTCGTATCGAACTTTTAAAAAAAGAAAATTAAAGCTGAACAACAAGACATTTAATCCATGTTGTGGTCAAGTTGAAAAATTGTTTTTTTTTCTTTTAAGACCAAAAAGAAAAACCGATTTTTTTTCGGTATTTATTAGGATTGCGTTGTACACGTTGCTTTTTCATCGTAAGAACCCAATATTAGAAACTTTGAGTTATTTAATGCTTTTTTTTCATTGTAGTACGACCATTTTTAAGCGAAATACAGCAACTTGAAAAACCTTAAAAATTGTTTTTTTGTATCCCTTAATTTTTTCCACTAGTGTATTATCGCTGTTTCTACCAACAACCAAATGTTGTTAAACAAATTTAATGCCATATTTTAACTTTTTTCGCTCGCACTTTTAAATGTATAGGTACCTAATCTGCCCTTCATTGTTTTAAGACATTCTGTAATAGCCTGTATATTAAAACCATTCATGGGCAGTAAAGTAAGTTCTGGTTAGTAGATGAATAAATATGTGCCGATTTGACTGAACTATGAGATTGTAACTGTTCCCAAAGCAATAAAAAATTTTCCATTTAAATTTAGAATATCACTTTACTTTTACGACTCTGGATATACAAGCGAACCCTTATAATGTTAGAGATATGTTAATTTTAAAGTAAGTTTTTATTACTCATAATGTACGTCAAAACAAAGTAATAAACGTAAAAATATGGTTGCCACTAAAAAATTAACTAGGTCCAGTTATATTTGTTAATTTATCCAGGATGTTTTAAGAGTAAAGTTGTTTATTTTAGCAGCCTATAGAATTCGTAAAGAGAATAAAGGTAAACATATACTTTATCTAAAACTAAATCCGTTGCACGTCGCTAACCTGCAAATTTGCCCTGTAGCCATTTGTTATGAGAATCTGAGTTTTGTTGAAAAGAACAAATCATTTGTTGATTTTAGTTAATGTCATAATTTTCATTACAAAAATGAAGTAATAACATAAAAAATGAAAGAGTAATTTTATTTTAAAAAATCCAGGTATTACAAATTCAATATAGAAACATGGATTTATCCACTAAAACACTAAATACCTATTAACTGGAATTCATTGAAACTAACTTTTCTTACTGCAGCTACAGGCAACAAAGGTTTTTTTGTTCTTTGCGTTCTTGCTTAAAATAGGCTATTAAAGAAGCAACAAGCTCCTTGCATCTACTGTTCAACTGCTTCGGCATTTTTATCTATGTTTTTCAAATCACTACGGACACAAAATTTGGACTCTTGAAAATGTTCGAAACTGCTAATAATGATAAATACGTTGAAAAACCCGAAAAATAAGCCGAAGAATTCGAAACTGATGGATAAACAAACAATGAAATCGATCAAATCAACGTTAAAAAAGAACTGTCAACGTGACAACATTGCATGTTTAGGTATCAGAATAACCAACATGATAGGCTTTAATGCACTAATATGATAGATATTCATGTAATAATGGAGCGTACCTATTATATACCTACATATATGTATTTCTTTCTAATTAATATGGCTAAAAAGAAATAACAAAATCAAATTTGATAGAGATTGTAAACGAATAGTTTTAATATCAATAAGTGATTATATTTTTGTTCAAAAGGTATAAAATTAAGTAACCTAAGGTTGAGATGACGTGCAACGGATTTAGTTTTAGATAAAGTATAAAACGAAAGCTTTCACGGCCTTGGTCAACTGAGGAATCTTGGTTCTTGGGTTTGGACCACGTCAAATTCAAATCGTTTACGGACGTTTCGTCATCGATTATACGGGACATCTTTAGGGATCTTTACTTTGCAAGATTGGAACCAAATCAAGGGAATTGGTTTTTAATAATAATTTTAAAAAGGTATTTGTTTTTATACAAATGTTGGGTTTAATTTATTTGATAGCTAAAAATACAGGCTATAATTCCTTAGCTTAATTTAAGATTAAAAGTTCATATTCAAATTCCTATCTTGTTTAATTTAAGAAAAAAATAAAAATTCATTTAATTGCATATTTATAGACCATAAAAGAAGCATTGCGGGATCTTTTCTTTTAAAATTAGGTTTTGTAACTTTCAATTAGAAATTATGTTACAAAAATATTAACTACTTATTTAAATAAGGTTTATATCCAGTATAACAGTTTTTACTAAAATAGGTGTTTTCAAAATTTTTGGGTTTTTTGAAAATTTGAACACCCTGTATCTCAAAAGTTAAGACGTATAGGACATACGTTTATATGAACTTTTCTTTCTAAAATAAGCTAAGGAATCAACCTTGTATTTTTAGCCATTAATTAAATTACACCTTGTATGTCACCACTTGATATATTTTTGTCACCACCAGATATATGAATTATATACTTTTATTATTTTTAACTTTAATTATTTCCAGATACAGAGGAGCGATATTAAACAAACCCTCTTGAATTAAAACAAAATAATAATAAACAATCTTCGTGCTTGCTTAACAAATGTTTAATGTTAGTATCTTGTTATCATAAGTTAATGGTACATAAACCAAACAAAACTTTTTACCCGTGCAATGTGTGCTGATACTTACTTCCGGATTTCAAACTAATATTCTTAATGTTTTATCCAAACATGTTGCATATTGCACGTATATTATTAATAATTCACATGTCCACAAAATAAAAAAAGTGGTCTGTGATGGGTATCAGAGAGATTTTTTCACGTATTTTTCCCGCTGAACACAATCTACGGTCAGAAATAGAGGTCAAACCTCATAAAACCGATTTGTTAGCGCCAAGGGAGCTGACTACGTGTGTTTATTTATTTCCATAAGGACAACTAGAAGTCCCTATTTCATGAAGCTAGCTCAAACGGTTATAAAGAAATAAAGGTCCAAAGTTTGTCAATTTTTCACTGACTGACTGACTGACATATAGATCTAAAAGCTAACCCACTTTCAGACTACGTTAAAAGAAGAAATTTGGAATAATAAAATTAAGTCAAAAAATAATTGGTGTACCCATACAAAAACTTGTAATAAGCGCTAAACAACCAGCCAACAGTGTGTGTCGTCGGCAGCGCGCGGCGCCAGATTGTCCGTACTTGACTAATTTAAGCATAAACAGGAAGCATGTTAATAAAAAGGTAGCATATAATGAATGGGCAATGCGCACTGATTTATAGCATATAAAAAACTATGCAGCGGAAACGCAAAAAAATCTAAATACCTGCCTAGTTTTCTTTACAAAAAGTAATGATATCCCACCAAAAATGAAATGTGAAAAGGGTGACCCAAGGTTAATACTAAAATTATGCCAGGCTGTGCGCATCGACGCAAAAAGAATGGTTTTAATCTAAATGAGTGTCAAGTTTTGTACAAAATCCAAATATGTATTAATAGGAAGAAAATTATCTTTTATTGGATACCTATAACAAGAGGAGCGACTGAGCAAAAAGCATTAAATCCGTTTTTGTCCTTTTTATATATGGACAAACGAAGTCACTTCATTTTGTTTAATTTATCATCTTTTAAAAGCAATGTAATGAAATCGCATTAAATCCCATAAAATTAATCATATTAAATTAACTGAACTAAGCAATATGCGTTAAATCCAAATTTTCTTAAACGTTTTTAGTGTTTTACTCAAAAATATATATTTTGGATATAATGCTTTTTGCTCAGTTGTTCCTAAATTGCTCTTAATTATAAATATGAGATCCCAAAGTAGGTTAGATTTAACTTGGCCAGTGTTCATTACATCAGTCAGCTTATAAAGTTATTTAACCTATTTGAATATTTTTTAATTTTTGATAAAAGCTGACCAAGTCAAATCTAACCTCCTTTGAGATTTCACATTTCAAAATAACAGCAACTGTTAAGTGTCTAATTAAACAAAGAAATAGAGTTTTATTCTTTTTCATAATGTTATTTTGTTTCTATAAATACATATTTGGATTTTGTACAGAACTAGTCACTCTTTTAGATTTCCATAATTCTTACGGAGAAGCCCACAGCTAAGCATAATTTTAGTATCGAACTTGGCACACCTTTTTCATATTTATGTTTTTGGTGGGATCGTCTAGAAGCGTCCCAACATAAACGTACCTTGAGGTAAAAGATTCAAGGAAACGACTTTTTGCGTTTTAAAAATCAAAACAAAATTGTTAAATTTGAAGCCAGGAATCTAGTTTTACACTATATTGGGCTAAAACATTTTAAGGAAATTCACCTTAATGATACTAAAAATACATTTATAATAATATTTACATAAAAAGAAATTTAGAGGTACAAAATGCTTATTACAAAAATAAATAATGGAACAAACTTAACGATATAAAACAAAATCCAGACATAACTACGGCGCGTTGTTATAAAAATACATAATGCATCAATGTTGTTAACTTTATAAAATATATGTATTATGTGCATTTAAATTTGACTTTTGCCATGGATCATTGAAGTTCGCGTATACGAACGAGAAAATTGATGGGAGTTGTATATAAACAAAAATCATGAGATATGGGATAGTTCAACATTATTATAAAGCGTAATGAACGTATTCTGCTAGATACGGGGTGTTCAAACTCTATTTATACACGAAATAACTTTGCCCCTGTACAAGATACAAAAAAAATTAAAATAGGAAATGTTTATTTGTATATACCCTCTTCTTATTGACAGAACTAGTTAATATATAAAATGTCTTAAAACATAATTTTTATTTTCCACTAGATACCCTGTATATTTTTACAAATTGTAAATCGTAATTAAATTCTACATTTAACATGTATAACACACTTTACGTCAATCATTGCTGGTTTTTGAGATATCAACAATATTCTGATATTCTAATTCTTAAAGATTAAAAGTGAAAAAAATATTACTTTGGTTTTTTTTTCTAATAATTCAGTCACTGTCAGAGTGGCAAAAACATAATAAAATGTAATTAATATTCCATTGTAAGAACTACTAATAGGTAAGTCAGCTATTTATTTTATTTTGGATACATATTTACTTACCTAACCTAAAAACTAGCCATAATTGACGTATTGCTGTTTTTTAACCGCAATTATGTAAATATGTGTCTAAAATAAGCTAAATTTGCTTACATACTTATCAGTTTGTTCTTACAATGGGTTGTAATTAATTACAAATTTATATATTATTTGTCACTCTGATAGTGACAAAATTATTTTAAAATAATTAGAACCAAAATATTATTCTCTTTTTCACTTTTAATCGTAAATAAGTTCAGGGTGCTTCATTAGTGCGTCGGGCTTCTATAGCGCTTAAACCATAGAAGTAAGAGATTTTGTTTATATACAGGATACTCAAATTTGCCCTTCCACATTTTGATCAGTTTTTATGAATGGACACCCCAAATATTTTTACATATTTGTGACTCTTTTATGCCATTCCTAAGGATTTTAAGAAATAAATTATTTTTAAGTTCCTAACTCTACCGCTAGGGGACGTAACAGCTTAAGTCGTGTATAAAAATACTTAATAATATTATTTTATATCACCTGGTAAATATACATGGTGATCCATTCAATATAACAACGTTGCCCTAAATTCGGAATGTCCCAACCAAATAGCAAAGATTAAATAAATATATATATACTTCGAAAACCGCATTTTCATAATTTTATTTCTTCTAAAGTTATTCGAGGGCAAATGGCTTAAAATATAGGCCGACACCCTATATTACAAATAGAAATAAATGCAAACAAATTTGTTATGTGTTGTTGATTTTAATAAATATTTATTAACAATAAACATTTTCATTATATCTCGTACTTTGCTCAAACTCGTTTCCTTTCTTTATTATCATAACTCACTTTTTAAAAACGTAATGTTATCATTATCATCACATTAACTTGATTTATACGTATAATTTTTCTTCTTTAATACATAAACATCAGTTTGTATGATAAACTTACTTGACTTGGATTGTTTGATGTATCATGTCTTGTTATAGATGACAAGAAATTTATGGTACGTAGTTTATTTTACAAGTGGAATTCATTTGAAAATTCTTTAGTTTATTACCACATTTATATATTGGGTTAGTAAAAAGAACTGCAAATTTTTAATATCTCTTAAACCGTTTAAGTTGTAAAATTTGCTATTTTAGTGTTAGGAATCAGTGGCGGTCGGTACAAATGGGCAGAAGGGAACGTGCCCTCCCTCTAATGTTTCATTAAGAACGATTTTGTTAAATATAATTTCAAATATTTACTATAATCCCATTAAAACACTTTGCTCAAAACTTACTTCTAAATTACTCCTTGTTGACGAACGATGCAACGCGGCAACGCCTAAATATCAAACGTTTCTTCCCAAGCCAGGGAACGCGAGAATTCTGCCCGCTTTGTCTTCTGTATTTATCTCACGTGACCACGTCTTCTTTACGCAAAATTAGTACTGGGGGAATGGGCACACAAAGAAAGACCTATTCCCGATCGTCAAATTAATAATGCATCTACTAATAAAACTATAGGACATACAATTTTTTTTTAATTAGAACATTTATGAAAAATATGACTGGATGTGTGGGTGTTCGGTTACAATCTTACAAATAAACTGTTTTGTTTTGTATGCTTATTGTTCAATGCAGAAATAAAAGCGTGAAGTAAACATAGGGTAAACGATCTAAAACATATAGCAGAATCTATCAAAAACATTATATACAGTGCATTCATCATTTCAATAACAAAGCGATCGAAGTATTCTGCAGTAAAAAAATAGGCTAATGAACTTTTAAATTTTTTTAAAAAAGAGGGTAAGCTTTGAATGCTTGTACCCTTTCACTAAAAAAATTCACGAGCCGCCACTGTTAGGAATAAAGAATTTTATAATGATGTCGGCACCTTTGTCAAATTTCGTAGTTTTGGCATATTTTTTCCGTTATTTTTTTTTAATTATCTCAGTACTAAAATAAGTTTCATGTTATTGGAAATAAGTGTTACAGCTCTTTTATTTATTTGTGGGATGGTCCGCTCTGGTTCTCAATGCCTTAATTTAAGTCTTTTAGAGCATACGATTTGGGGTTTTTCCATTAAGTAACTTATTTTTGAGGCTAACAAAAAGGTGTAAGTTTTTGTGGAAAAACTTAAGTTTACTATTGTGAACACTCTGTTAACACAATAACTTAAAACAAATAACATATTAAAAAATAATGTTTAAGTTCAAACTTTAAATCTGCAAAGTAAAAGAACAGAAACAACTTTTGGGTCAAACATTTACATTAAACAAATCCACAGGGTCAAGAGTATTCAGACTCAAAACAAACAATTTTAGTTTGTTTATTTACACAAATTAACCCGAAAGAGAAGGAAAAATATTAAGAAGGTAAAGGTAACGTTAATAAAAAGATTTAAAGATCTGGTTGAGTCCAGTTTGAGTGTAAACGCCGATAGTTATTATAGTCCACCGGTTCCATGTTTACGAAGAAATAGTTCCATATGGTAAAATAGTCCCGAGTAGCGTGAACTGTACTCTGTTTAAAAATTTACATCACACTATAAAAATGTATTAATATACTTTATTACATTAAATCACAAAACTATGTTTTTGTCAAAAATAATGTTACCGTTAATTTAGGGATGTGTAAACTTCAAGATTAACGGCTTTATATGATTTACTCTGTTCGCAGCGTGAGATTTTATAGATTTGGATTTGATTTATGATTATGGGATTTTACTCTTTTATTGTTTACTTTTAAAGGATGCCTGACCCAGATTATCAAAGAATATTATTGAATGCGTTATTTGTTATATGAAAAATTATTTTATATAGTGTTATCATCCAATGATAAAGCATGTTTAAAAATTAAATGAAAACTTGCCATTATTTTGCATCTCCATGCATTTTATCAGATTTTAAAATACATTGGGCACAAAATTGTTAAAAGATTGGAAAGGATACAAAGCTTGCGCATTTTTTTTTATTTAAATGCATCATAATTTTAAACCTAATTAAAGAGTAAAAATGCCTATTGATGTAAGTGCCAAAATGTAATTTTTTTTTTTTTTTTCAACAATATGTTCTATGTGGTAGCCCCTAGATTTCACTTTAAAATGACAGTGTCAATTTCCCCTTGTTATTGCAAACAAAGTCCAGAAGTTGTATGTTAAGCCAGCGTTTAATTCGGAGGGGGCCCAGGGAATTATCCCCTTTGAAGCAAAAAATTATTTCTTCATCTTTTTGACATCCTACGAAGGCTTATGCCTAAATACCAGAGTACCGCCAGTGTCAGGTTATTAGATTTTTAAGCTATCTTTTCCTCTGTTCCGTCAACGTTGTCCAAGCACTAATACATGCAAATTTTGCATTTCACAGAACTTTTTAGACAACGCGGTAGTTTTGTTCACTACGCCACCGAAGAGATAATTAATTATTGCTGACACAGAGACTTCTCTCTCTTGCTAATGGTTGGGCTGTAGAAGAATCTATTGCTTTTTATAATTACTTTCCACGACTTTTGCTCTAAAGAATTTTTCAATATAATTCTCCCATCTGCAGCTTCCAAAAAGGAAACTCATGGAGTAGCACCTATGCATCCCCAATGCATCCCTATAAGGTCCAACTGACCAAGACCCAAAATTCCCACTTTGTTCGTCTTTTATTCATAGAGTTTCTAAAATGCAGAACTTGCTGCCAACCTAGGTATTTCCTTTCCCATCAAATATTCAAATATTTAAGTTCCATGTGAACAAACTCCCTTTTACGTTGCTGTACACCCACGGCTTATATTCCGCCTTCGGGAATTGTCCAAATATATACAGAAATCAAAAGAATTTTGGTTTTTAAGAGCTTGGACAGCTGTATGACGAAAAAAAAATATACATTTTATTTAGAAACCATATTTATGTCATATCTTATTTTTTAATAAATTTACTATAGTTACTCTTAGGAGTCGACTTTTTTATATGTAATTACACTACCTGAAATAGACATCCGTTCTTTGTAAGAAAATATTTCAGGAATAATTTCGTCGCACAAAGCTATAATTTTTAAAGCCATGTTGTTTCCTTAAATTGCATGAGTTTTGAACATTTAAAAGCCATTTCATGTCAATGAAAATGATCTTATTTCATGTATCACATGCAATATTTTTCTGTATAATTAATTTATGGTATACTATGTCACCAAGAAAACTAATGATTGAACTTTATATAAAATTATATTTTATGGAATATAAATCAAGAAGCTAAAATGGGTATCGGTAAAGGTACGCGCACATTCGTCGGCATCGGACGGACGGTACGGATCAGAAAAAATAGTTTTAGTGAAATTTAACACACATACACGCACATGGGAGTTATGGGTAAACCATAGGTAAATATTAAAAGTAAGCGCCTTTTCACCCGGGGTATAAAACCACTCGGTTAAAACCCTACGGTAGAAATCGGCTCAAACTCTTGTCAAATAACGCAATTTCTGACCTGTATCGCACATATGAAATGGTGATGGCCGGATTTTATTTAAAGTTGCTATAATCTCGCGGGATTTTTGAAATCCGGTGCCAACCCCCGCACATAGGTGCACAGCTTTATTTCATTTCACTAAAACTATTTTTTCCGATCCGTACCGTCCGTTCAATGCCGACGTATGTGCGCGTACCTTTACTTGGAATAACTTTAATATTCGAAAATTGATTTTTTTAAAGTAATGATTATGTCAATTTAACGTTTGACCTCAGTTTGACTACTACAAAACAAAGCTTGTTGGTGCACTATTATTCTAAAATATAGAGAGATATTTTTTTAATATCTTTTATACAGGGTGATTCCAAAATCAACCACAAAACTTAAGGTGGCCATTATATTTTAAGGAAGGTACATACAATATGCGCATGTTGACAAAATGCCCACCAGCCGCACTTTGACAATCTTATAAAATATGGCAGTACATATTATACGCAGAGTTTGCGATTAGCCTATGGGCTGAGTTGGTAATTCGGTCATTAGCAAGTGCTAACCGAGTGGTGTCAATAAAAATTTTTTCAGACAATATTATAAAATGCATATGTTCAGTTTTTTATTAAGTTGCTCAAAAAGGTGCTAGTAAAACGGAAATATTTTTTTCTCTATACAAGGCTATTAAAAGTAAGGTTGTAGTAAAAAGTGATCGATTTAAAGTAACACTTTAGACAAAAACACAGACTAATCTTATTTTACTTCATATGTAGCAATATGCCCACCATGCGCATTTAGTAATACGCGCATTTAGTTCTGACGTCACGACGCAGGCAAGGAATCCAAACAATAGATTTTTATTATGGGAATTCGTGCTGAATGTTAAAATAACGATATTTGTGTGAGTTTTTGTGTGTTTTAAAGTGTTTTTGACTAGGGTCGGCTATTTGTGACACTGTGACTCTAAACTTTTGTGGTTATTTGTGATATTCATTCACCTAACCTAACTATGTGAACAAAAGTATAATTTTTACGAACTTCAATCCATGATATTAATGCTGAAAGGTTCCTCGTAATCTATTTTGATAAAACTAATATAAAATATCTTAAATAGTGCCACTAATGTAACAAAAATGAAAAATAAAGTATACTTTCCATACCCTTGTTTGTTTTAAGGAGAGAAGAAGGGCTTAGAGGGGTTTGTTTGGATTCCATATAAAGCCTTAAAAATATACCTCTAGAGTCAGCCTTTATGGCAGTGTGAAAAAGCGCATGAGAAAAAATATGACAAGAGTGTAATCTATCGCTTTTGGTCCTGCTGACCAGTTATGATTATGCAGAGCTAAAGTTTATTGCTTTTTAAGCATGCGATTGTTTGCACAGCTAAGCGGCAAGACTGCTTCTAATAGGTATGTTCTTGAGGGTTAGAAAAACGTCAACGTCGTGTGACGTCACACTAAATGCGCGTATATGCACAATGGCAGCGTGCCAGGATGTTTGCCAATAATTTACCTCAGAGTATATTTTATTACATATAAGATGGGTTAAATAAAAAATTGGGGCATTTAAAGTAAGTGGATCATAGAAGACCTTCCTAAATAAATCAGTGGTGCAAGCGGCTTTGTTCCTATATTTATTTAATTTTTCGGTAGATTTTTAGGTAGTTCGAGACAAAAAAACGGTCTCATGTACTTTTATTTTATTTGTCATTTATAAATATCTACTTTTTTAAATAATTTTTGTCTTTTTATACTTGGCCATATTACTGACACCATATTGACAATATGCCCATTTTCACATTTTTTTTTAAAGGGTGAATATTTATTTTTGACCAATTTTTTGTGACGACTACTTTTTGTAGGTTTTAAATATGTTGAACTTTATCGTGGAATAATTACCGGGTCAAATTGTTTAACATTACGTTGTTTAAAATAAAAATCACTTAGGGTGGGCATATTGTATTCACTTACCTTACATAATAAAATAATGATACAACTTTACAATATTTTTCTGTTATTGGTTTTTGAGTTACAACCCTTGAAAGTTCAATTTACTAAAGCTTGTTTTTAAAAATATTTTTAATAAGGCAAAAAGCAATATGTCTCACATTTGGAACATAGACTAAGTCGATGGCGTCCCATCATCTTATTATACCGGATGGCGCATCGCCAGACTGGCCATAGGAGACTAGAGTAAAAAGCACAAGGACGTTTCGTTATGACTGAATAGAACGAACAAATGTCGTGATTTTGCGCTTAATTCAAAGTTGGAAACCATTATCTGTTCGCGTTTCGCAACGTATCTAACCTTACTTTTCTAATGCTTTAAGCTTAAACATAAAATTTTGTTATTTTCTAACCAATTAAAAGTTATCTAAGAAAAATTATTTGTAAAATAGCAGTCTTAATACATGCCGTAATGAATTCACCAATAAATTATTAAATAAAATGTCTATGTCGCAGGCTTATTGTAAAATCAGTCTTATTATAATATACCTAGGCTGTTATAATACGACTAGGCATATTGTAAAATGATACAAAAATTATTAATAATCTCACAATTTACCTAAAAATTTTAGACATAATATGGTAGGCCTGCAGCTTGTTAGACTTATTGTTAGAAATTATTCCTAGCGCGATTGCTTCAGAATCCGTTAAATCCGTCGTATTATAATACGACTGGCGGTATGTCAGGCAAATTGCAAAGCATAGTAATTTGGTTGGTTCCTAGCGCTATGGACGGTCATTCAAAACTGTAACATTGAGGCGGTCATGGTTAGTTCGGGTTAATTAAATCTTTTTTAATTCCCTAATAAATCTAATAAAAAAAGATTTAACTAACCAGAACTAACCATGTCCGCCACAATATGACGTTATGTTTTAAAGCACAGATGAAATGTACTAGCCAATGTCATAAAAGCGGGCCATGCTGTAATAAATAATCCAAATCTTTAATTTGTATTTTTAATAGTTTATTAAAGTTTAAAATGTTCAAAGTCAGTGATTAAAATATAATTCGGCTGATATACTGTCGGTCATATTATAATACCACGGATTTAATGCAGTCGAATTTTAAAACCATCGCGCAGTCTAATTTGTAACAATAAGCCTAACAAGGTGCAGGCGTATGATATTATAGGTTTGTTCCAGCCGAATGTTGGAAACATGTTAGCAACAATCGTAAAACGCAGAAACTGTTATTAACATTAGTCAGTAATGTTGGCAACGGCTTTCTTCAGGAACGAAAAATAAACAAGGCGTGCATACTGCTTATGTTAAAAATTGTCAGTAATGTTTGAAGAAAGTTTGCAAACTTTTCAAACAGTTTCCAACATGTTTCCAACATCTTAAAACTACTGCTGAAACAACAAACAATTGTATAATGTTACAAACATGGCACTGCTGGAACGACAAATTTGACGTGCACAGAATCCGAACGGTTGCAAACATTTCTGACAGCTTGCTGGAACAAACCTTATGCCTAAACTTATTAGGTAAATTGTGAGATTCTTAGCTATTCGTCTCGTTTTACAATACACTCAGTCGTATTATAAAAGCCTAGGTATATTGTAATAAGACTGAATTTACAATAAGCCTGCGACATCTATTCAAGCTCTTACAAATTTGAAGAGTACCATTAGGATCTCGGAAACGGTAGGAAATACAGGGTTGGGTAAATCGAGGCAAAGTTGCGCATTTTTATGCTTAACAATATTCCGTTTTAAAAATTTAAAAATTTGCAGCCGTTTCGGAGTTATCCGCCAAAATCCGAAATTTTGCGAAACAGATTTTTATTTTTTTCTCGGTTTATTTTAAGAGATATTTTAAAACTAACGACACATTAACGTTGCCACTTTTTCCGTCCTATAAAATGATGTCACTAAATTTAAGATCCGACGTTTCGGCTTTGAGCCACCATGATCAACTTTGTTTTTTAAATGGAAGAAATATTTGGTTTTAAACTTAATACACTCATATTCTAATTTTAAACACAACGATATACCACCATCCACTATTTTTTCCAATAAAAATTACGTTTTTATTTAAAACGATTGTGGAAATTTTCATTTAAAGGTAAGTATGCATCCATTTATTTATATTACTACTCATTATTATTCCATTTAATAATTTATTAATTCATAATTTAACTAACAAGCTACAAGAATTAAGGTAATTTACATACATTTACTTATATTTAATAAAATAAAGCATTTAATTAAATCAAACGCCTTTATCAACTTTATCGTAGCCCGTCATAAAAAAATGGATCCCTATTTATTTGTAAATGAAAATTTTGCAGGTAAGTGTGAGGTTTTTCGGTTCAAAACATA